>WTSP01016672.1:0-15337 GCA_025331215.1 Actenoides lindsayi | reverse complement strand
CCTGGAAAAGGGAAGACTCTCCACTAGTCAATGAAGAGCAAGTCAGAGATCAGTTATGCAAATTGAATATACACAAGTCCCTGTGCCCTGATGGGATGCACCCAAGAGTGTTGAGAGACCTGGCTGATGTTATCGCCCTACCAGTCTCCATCATTTTGGAAAGATCATGGCAAACAGGAGAGGTGCCCGAGGACTGGAGGAAAGCCAGTGCCACTCCAGTCTTCAAAAAGGGCAAGGAGGAAGATCCAGGAAATTACAGGCCAGTCAGCCTCACCTTCATCCCTGGAAAAATGATGGACTGGCTCATTTTGGAGGTCATCTCTAAGCACATGGAAGAGAAGAAGGTTATCAGGAGTAGTCAGCACAGATTTACCAAGGGGAAAGCATGCTTGACTAATCTGATAGCCTTCTATGATGTTGTGACTGAATAGATAGATGCAGAGAGACCAGTGAATGTAGTCTATGTTGACCTTAGCAAGGCTTTTGATACAGTCTCCCATAACATCCTTGTGAGCAAGCTCATGAATAGTGAGATAGAAGAATGGACAGTAGAATGGATTAAGATCTGGCTACACAATAGAGCCCAAAGAGTGCTGATCAATGCTGCAGAGTCAAGCTGGAGACCTGTAACTAGTTGAGTTCCCCAGGGATCAGTGCTGGGTCCAGTCCTGTTCAACATCTTTATCAATGACCTTGATGACGGGACAGAGTGCCTTCACAGCAAGTTTGCTGATGACATGAAACTGGGAGGATAGGCTGATTTATCTGAAGGCTATGTGGCCATTCAGAAAGATTTGGATAGCCTGGAGAGCTAGGCAAAGAGTAACCTAATGAGGCTCAACAAGAACAAGTGCAGTGTCCTGCACCTGGGAAGGAACAACAAAATGCACCAGTACACGTTAGGAGGCGATCTGCTACAGAGTAGTCCTGGTAGACAAGTTATCCATGGGACAACAACGTGCCCAAGGGACAACAATGGTATCCTGGGGTGCATTAAGAAGAGTGTGTTCAGCAGATCGAGGGAGGTCCTCCTTGCCCACTACTCTGCCCTAGTGAGACCTCACCTGATGTCTTTGAATATGCCCTTGTGTCCCCTACTCTCCAACACCCTGATGACAAATCTTCATCGGGAAATTATCCCCTGGGAATGTCATCTGGTCAGTTGTAGTCGCGAGAAGGTAGTGAGCAAAGACAGAGCTAGATGATTGACCAGCATATAGCAAGAAACTTCTAAAAAAGGAAGAGGGAGCCTGTTGGTGAGAGCCACACTGCTATCTCTGCAGCATTTACCACTCTCATCTTCTGCCCAGGAGGAGGCAATGCATCTCCTGGCAATTCCAGGACCCTATATCTTGGCCACTCATGTAGAGCTGTCACTCCTCAGCTTTGTTGTTGCCCAGTCATGTCTCATCACAACTTTCACATTTAGACAAACCATACACAAGTGACATTTTCCTGCTGCCACAAGACCTTTGGTGAGGTTTCTTCAACAAAAGCCTGCAAGTGGTAGTGAGACTGGCAACAGTCATAAAGGGAAACCCTGAAAATGTCATGGAAACACCTCATCACTCTGAATTTCTACTTAGAAATTCAGAACAGCTCCTAGTTTTCAAATAACAGAGCTACAGTCAGCTGGGGTGCATCTGTGTAGAGACGAGTGAGTCAGAGACACAAAGAGGAATACGTGAAGAGGGTGCCACATAGACGGAGAAACAAGACAACCTGGAGAGCTTTGTTTTTGAAACATCTTTAGAGGGCCGGAAAAAAGGGAACTGGAGAAAGAAAGAGAATGTCTCAGGTCCTTAAACATTGCTTTTAAGGGCTTTTAAGCCTCTTAAGCATCTATGAAACTAAGAAGAGAGAGCACAAATCAAGCACCAAAAACACTTCAGTGCAGGAGCATTTTTATTGTCATTCTTATTAATGCTAACCATTGAGAAAAGAAGAAAAAAAGCAGTTACAGTGATTTAAAGCTAGTTCAGCTCAATTGTTCCCACCTGCCCCCACCCTCAGTGCTGCAAAAGGGAAAGGATTGATTGGATAGACCCTCCAAGCTCTCTTTCTGCTTCACATGCAGTTTAACCTTTCTTGAGGGTAGAAATAGGGCAGGAAATTATAAGCAGGGACAGGCACTGAACTTGGCATGCTGCTGATCCCTTCTACTTCCAATTCTGGGGAAAGATCCCTGCTTTTCTACAGCAGACTCTTTCCTTTTCTCTTCCCTCCCCTTTCCATCTCCGCCTACCCATTTCTCTGTGTTCAGTCAGGGGGAGAAGATAAAGACTGCATTTTGAGCAGAAGGATGGGAGAAAAAGACAGAAAAGCAGCAGAAGAATCTCTAAGTGCTTCACCCCACTCCCAGAAGTCTTTATTTTATTCTGCTCTAAATGAAAAGCTAAGCTCTTGCGAGACTAAAGTTTATGGCTAAGTGCTATTTCTTTTAATTGAAGGTAACTTTGTCTCGCTTATCTGTGAAGGCCTGTTATAAAGAAAACAGGAAAAATTGACACAGAACACAAGAGCAAAATTGCACAAGAACCTTATAAAGACCAATATGTGAGTTGGGAGAAGAGGAAGTCATGGCGATTTGAGAAAAAAACAAAAACACCACCACATAGACACTTATGTAATACAGAGCAGCTACAGCACCAGTAGCAAAATGGCAAAGATTGCAGGAGTAAAGTATGCTACTGATCATTTTGTCTGTTCAGGAATCCTTGGGATCGATCTGCAGCATGAGAAAGTTCAAAACCTCTTGTGGAAACAGGGAGAGCTCAGCACCCTTCAGGGTCACATTTATTTGTATGAGGTTGGAAGGGAAACATGACACTAGAAGAGTCAGTTATGTGTTTGTGTCTGTAGATCAGTTTGTATATGCTTTGTGGTTGTATTTTATGTTTCGGTCTCTTTAATACCTTTGATTCTTTAAACCAATGATGAAGATTAGAAGTTCCAAGAGGGTAAATTTATACTGATATTATGATTCATGCTCATTAAAAGACTTATGACACAAATCCACTCTTTATATGATATTCAGTGGAACAAGTTAGAAAATAACTATTGTAAAAGAAATGTTTAATTTCTCTAGTGCTGTATAAACATTACTGTAAAGCTCAAGTTTTCAGACCCTGAATTCCCTTTCTTCTCATAATTCTATTCCTGGTTGACTATAATACAGTAATTTTCAAATACAGAAAACTATATCACACTTTTTGAAACGTGAAACAGTCCAAATGAGACTAAGAAGCCAAGGCAGGTTGTCACTGAGGTCAATATAGTCAGTCTTACTCAGCTGTGAATAAAACTCTTGGGAGAGATCACTATATTAATTTCCATTCGTATTCTAGCCTAAGGAAAGAATCCAACTCTGCAGAGGAAAAATGCTAAATGCCTTCATCTTTAGCATTATCTTATTCCCAGGTATTTTCTACGTGTGTTTCCACTAAATTTCTCTAACTGTATCTATTCAGTCTTGGATGTCACTGATTTTTGGCTTACGTGTCTCTTCCAGTTCTTGAACTATGCTCAAGAAACATTACAGAGAGAAGAGTAGAGAGGAATTAAGCTTGTTCATCAAGCCAGTTTTCTCAGGTTCACACAGCTCTGCACAGACAGGATTCTGAGGTTCATGACAGACACTTTTGAAGAATGTGTCATTGCAGGCTCTCTATACATTGTTCCTCCCTTCCTGTCACACTGAGTACTCTCTGAAGAACTCTTAGAGTATTTGTTCTGCACAACACTTAATAGCATTCCCAGACAGCCTTTACAGAGCTACAGCTACAGGCCACCCATCTTGTTTCAAGTGCTTTAACAATTCCTGAAGATTTTGATTTCCAAAGTTTTGAACCCATTCATTAAAGGTCTTTACGTTTTTCTTTGTTAAAGAATTGTATTGGAGGGAAAATATCTTTTGTTCAAAGAAATGTGAATATTTTGAATTTTTTTTAACCAGCAACTGCCAGAACAGTGCCATTGTCTCTGACCCTTAAAAAACCCAGGCTGAATGCTGCCAACTAAGAATGCTCAGGAAAAGCATTCAACATGACAGTGGGGAGGGGAGAAGGGTGAATATACCTGATTTGTGGTATAGATCTGTCAGCAAAGGACTGCCGGTAAGAAGATGTCTCTCTTTTACAGGCTTTTCAAATTTTGAAGATTATGTAGGGAGAAGTATGGGGGGAAAATGCTCCTAGCTAGTTTCAGAAAGTTCAGTCAAATGGATGAACAGATCACTGGGATGCTCCAGCTATTATGCAGCAGTCTGGTACATACAATCAGGCAAAAAACAGCTTTCTTGCCAGTGGCTGAATTCAACATAAAAATATGTCCGTGTCTCTGTACTGCATTAACTTAGACTATTTCCAGCTTTGGACTTTTGAAGTAATAATGCTTTACATCATCTAAATAAATTTGTTACTATTTTTAAAAAAAATCAAAATCAGGAAAAGTTTATTTCCTGGAATAAATTGTATTTTTTAAACTCGTTTCTATATGACATGATGGAAGGGGAAAAAAAATGCAATCATTTAGCCATTGTAAGAATGGGTCAGTGTGCAATTCGCTTATTCAGTATGAATCACTTAGTAAAAGCAAGGCACTAACTGAAGGGTTACATTATGAATACTCTCAATGTGGTGTTGGGTTTTTTTCCTACAGATTACCAAGATATGGGCTACCTGAACCAGCCCAAAACTACAATAAAGATTGCTCAAATGCCTGATCTCAAGTGAAACCTGAGACACAAAACTAAGGCAGTTACAGTGCCATGGATTCTCACTGAGCTGAAACCCCCAGGATCTGGTGGAGACTGTAAAAAGCTCATCTGCTCTAGCTTCCAAACTCTCTTTAATCCTTTCTTATCTAAACTGTGGTCTTCAGAAGACCAAATCTGCCATCAAGAAAATTAACAAAACAGGAAATTAACAAAAAAAAATCTACTTTTTCTGAAGTTCAAACACAAGTTATTCTATGAAGTGAGTTAGTGTAGTCAAAGAAGTATTTGTCAGAGATATGAAGACGTGTGATTTATGGACTACCTGTCATATAATAAAGGATGCAAGCTTTAAAATTATGCTAGGCGTGGTAGGAATTTTAAAAGTTAAAAATAATTAAGAAAATGCAATGTTAAGATTATTATAATCTAATGTACACCCATAGTGATTAAAGGTCATGTCTATATGTCTATTAGAAATGTATATATATAGAAGATGAATAAATAATTCACCTTGGCCTCAGGACACTCAAGGATTAGTATCAATTATTAGAAAGCTTTGTTGTTGCTGTTGTTCTGCACAGAACTATAAAAATGCTACTCTGTTGAATCTTCAGATTAGGTTTGCATTAAGTCTCTAAATCTTTAAAGGTAGTTTAAATCTATCATCTTGAGTGTGCATCATCTTATCACCCACAGCAAAGTTTTTCAAAATCAGCATTTCATGGACTACTACAATATGTTGTGTAATAATTTGCAGTGTAAACCATCCCAGGCTTTCTGGCAGTCAGGTCCCAAATGAAAAGTTCTTGATATCATCAGAAAGGATGAAGGAAAAAAACCCAAACAAATAGATAGGGAAGGGGATCTATCCAGACAACTATATTATCTTTCTGAGACAAATCACCAATTAAGCAGTAACTAATTTTAAGAACAGATTCAAAATCCAGATATGTGAAATTGCTATGGATTTCTTTTAAGAATGGGGCATTTCAGATTCTTGTGGAAAGAACGTGAACAAAATGAGGGAAACACTTTCGAACTTGGGGATATGGCACATTAGAATTCCAAAGCAGACACTGATCAGTATTAAGCAATGAGATTTCACTTGCAGATCTCATGTAAAATTAATTTTCATAATTCTCTTAGTTCCTGTCTACATATACATATTTTTTCTCATTATCTACTTTATTACCATACCTGAATTCTCCTGTTCTATGCAGCAATGATGAGAGATAGGTATTTCACTATGACTCAATGAAAAATGCACGCTCAAGCTGCTAGACCTATGAACTGAGGGAGAAGTCCCTCTAAAAATGTTAGCACGGCATAAAAAGAGGACAAAGTATTAACCATTCAACTGAATAATCAATTCCAGTAAAATTACTGCTAAAGTTGTGTTGGGATGTGACATTTAAACTGTGTCTTACACAATGAGTTTTCCCATTTAAAGTTCACAGTTTGGTTTGACACATTCTTCCAATAGTATGTTTAGAAGCCACAGGCTGACAGATAATGCCATCAGCAGTGACCCATTAACTCTGTATCATCAAGCAAATTCAGCACAGTCACTCCTACCAAATACACCTGAGTTCTTCCATTTAAGTATCAGGAAACGTCTGACTGCTTAGCTCACAAGATTTAACAAGATTACAGCCTAAGGAAGTATGGCTTCAGGCTGTTGTCACATTCACTCTAGCTCATATTCATAATGTCTTCTGATCTATCTCTAGGCATATGATGTGCAAAGGGAAGAAAAAATACAGATTTTACTTTTCTGTCAGCTTTACAGATAAAGAAAATGGAACAGGATCTGTAAAAGGAATTTACAATTTTTTTTTAATTTATCTGCCCCAGGGGAAGGATGAAGGGGGGGCAGAGGACAAAACCATGTGTGTAAACCGTATCATACATAGGTTATATGAGTGAGATGCTTACCTGGAAAGGAATTTGAATGCCTTTTACAAACCATCCACACCTCATTCCCTAGGTCTAGCAGTATGTTATCAATGGGAAGCCAGACTTATAAATAAGGTAAACATGAACACAGCTTCATTTTGTCAAGTCTGTTTATTTTCACTTCACTGTGAAAGAGGTACATCAAAATGGGAAAACTTGGCTTAATGATGCTATTTAGACACACATTTTCTGAGTGGCAAATCACAAAAAATTTCCCAGTATGGTATTGGAGATTCATCAAGAATCAGACTAAAAGAAGTAAAAATCATTCCTTGAGGTCATTCTGTATTATGTATTTACAGCTTACTACTACCTTGTGAAAAATGTTTTACACAGCATGTATATCCTAATGGAATGTCAAATATAAAGTATTTCTAGATTTAGGGAAATTGCTTACAGTTCTTCAAAATGGGATCATTTCCACCCTCTTTACTTCTTTCTGTGAAGTGAGTAAAGTTCCTAACATATACATAAAATCAATGGGTCCATCTAGAGATGGACCCATTCTCTGTTGCTCAAAAAAAAAAAAAAAGAAAAAAAAAAAAAACAGAAAAAGGGTTGCATAGGATTTGCTGTATCAAAACACATGTAAACCAAAGTTGTTAAACAATGAGTAAGCCACAATCTCAACCTCAGAAATTTTAGAGACCAGGGTCAGTCAGAACAGCAAAAGTTACCAAGAAGTTTCTTGAATTATCCATCTCACTCTAAGCCTTAATCTAAAATATCACAAATATATATATATATATATACACATATACACACATATATATGTATGTGTATATGTAATCATGTGATATTCAGGATTCCAAAAGGAGGAGGGAGGGAATACAGTTTTGTTACATTTTTCTCCTCCTGGTTCTCAGCGAAATCACATGAGAAGCAAGAAATATAGGGAGGTAGAGTGACAATATGACAAATCTACTCATTGTCAATATTTCATAGTGCTTAAATTTTATCCACGAGTGTCTAACCGCAGATAAGACCATAAACCCAGAATGCTTCAGTGTTGCTGCCCTCAGTGAAGTCATGACACAGGCATGAAGTTTCAAAGATGCAAGAATAGGTTTTACTTGGAAATTCCAGGTGAGACACTTTCATTGATAAAATTTCAATTACCACTCGCATTTTTAGTCATCTGAGTCCTATGTGATTATTCAAAAATCTAAAATATTTTGAAAGCTCTAGCCCACACGTATGATCTAACTACAGAATACGTTTCTTCTCAGGAAAAAAAAACCAAAAAACAGGCACACATTGTGGGATTTATAAATATCACTTCAACCTAGGCACACTCCATATCATTATTTCTGGCTCAAACATTCAGTGACCCAAGATAGCCACACAAACCCTCTGCCAGGAAATCGAAGGGTGGCCATTGCAACCATAGAAATTGGCCAAAGCAGCGCAAGCAGAAAGGAAACAGCTTTAGGTATTGATTCAGCAACTTTCCTTGGCAGCATCTGACAGCAGCCGTTCCTGAGAACCCCAAATGCATCTTGAAAGCATCCTCCACAGTTGAATGTAAATGTTTCCTCCAATGTGGCAACACTTGTCAACACAAAATGATGCCAATTCTACTTTTTTTTTTGTAGAAAAAGCACAAATTGCTCTCAGTGTGTTTGCCTTAATTCTCCATGTCTCTGGTACTGAGGGCTGCACTGCGGCCCACACTTGGAAACAGTTTTCAGATGTCTGATTTGAAGACCATACAGCTTTTCCCATAATTTGCAGAAAATATCTGTCTAACCAACCTATACACAATTGAAACTCCCAGTCAATGAATATGCCCTTTAGGTGATTGGGGGGGGGGTGGGGGGTGGGAGTGGAGCTTAATTTATTTCCCAGATGTCTGAGAAAAAGTAGCACATTGTTCTATGTTTGGACTATCTTCAAGCTAGTCTTTCCTTGATTAAGCTTTTAAAAATTCCAAGCAGATCTCCAGAGGAGAAAAAGTTTTCTATCTGAGCAGAAATATCACATATTGATAAGCCCTGAGAGCCTTTGGAAGTCAATATCCTTTACCTAAAGTACTGTATAGATCAAGAAAAATAATTTCTCCCAATTTATCAGCTATGTAAATGGATGAATGTGGAAGTTTTTGTGTGCAGGCCTTGAGCAATTTAGATTCTCCTTTTTCATGTGGTGGAAGACTGATGATTCTCGTCAACATACAGGCTGCTACTGAGGGCAAAGCATGATAGTGGTGGGGAAGGAGGGCTCTGTTGGTGCATGCATGAGAGGATTCCTGCCTTTGTCAAACCTGTGCCCTTGCTTTTCAACACACGCTTTGCTTCACTGCCATTCAGCGGCTGCAGGAAGAGATAGCTCATCTGAAGAAGCTGAGACAAATATTTGATTTGGATGATTATCCTGCAGGTGTGTCATCATCACCATGATGCTTAGAATTGCTAACTATTTTCCTTCTATTTAGTGTGTCTTCCCATGAATACATATCTCATGGCATAGGTTATGCAGATTCTGATCATTACCTTTGACCATTCTTTCAAGGAAATCCCATTAATGGGAAATACCCTGTGCTGGAGGAGACAAGACACACCAGAGGTGATTCCAACACAAGACTTGGTTCATCTCCTTTTCCATCTCTTCTTTCATCTAATGGAATACTGCTTAGGTAATGATAATGAAGTATGTCTCCGGTTTCCTCAGTCCATTTCAGTGAGGCTTATACCCACTTATGGCTAGCCCTGTTGGCTCCTAAAGTTGTGCACTTAAATAAATAAATCGGGTGCCAGCAGAGGTGTTACTATTTTTTAATGATATTTTTATTTGATATATGACCTCCTAAGTATGGAGTACTATTTAATTGAAGGTGTTTCTTGTCTGGACTAGATGGTATCACTTGCCCCTTCATAAAGGTCAAACAGAATGCAATTTTGTGTACATACCATGAAAAATAATTTTTCCACACAATACTACCTACCACAACCTACTTTCCTAATAGGTGACACTAAAAGAGGGATATGTACCTTAAAAAATAATAACTAATAACTTAATGGTATTCAAATAGCTGATTATGTTTTATTTATTTGATTGTTTTTTACACTAGAAAAATAAGAACATGGAATGTATGAGTACCAATAGAGATAGAAAAGGAAACTGTTAGCATCTCATCTCTTTTTAAAACCAATTTAATTTTCAAATGACAAAAACAAATGGTCCCAAATAATCTTTTTTCCAATTGAAGCCATATGGTTGTTTTCCTAAGGATTTTGGCTATTCTGTTGAACAGTGGAGAAGACAGTGTTTCATACTGATCAAAATTAAAACATCTTATTACATTAATTGCTGATATTTCCCAGATAATATTCTGTTCTATGACAGTCTTTGATCACAGAATCACAGAATCACAGAATCACAGAATGTTAAGTGTTGGAAGGGACCTTGAAAGATCATCTAGTCCAAGCCCCCTGCCAGAGCAGGATGACCTACAGCAGATCAGAGAGGAACGTGTCCAGGTGGGTTTTAAATGTTTTTTTACATGAGAGAAGGAGACTGCACAACCTCTCTGGACAGCCTGTTCCAGAGCTCCGTGACCCTCACAGTGGAAATGTTTTTCCTTATGTTTCTGTGGAACCTCTTATGCTCCAGCTTACACCCCTTTCCCCTTGTCCTATCACTGGACATAACACCGAAGTGCCTGTCTCCATCTTTCTGACACTCGCCCTTCACATAAATATTAATGAGGTCACCCATCAGTCTCCTTCAAGCTAAAGAGACCCAGCTCCCTCAGCCTTTTACCATAAGGGAAATGCTCCGTTCCCTTAATCATCTTTGTGGCTCTGCCCTGAACTCTCTCAAGCAGTTTCCTGTCCTTCTTGAACTGAGGGGCCCAGAACTGAACACAATATTCCAAATGAGGTCTAACCAGGGCAGAGTAGAGGGTGAGGAGAACCTCTCTCAACCTACTAACCACACCCCTTATAATACACCCCAGGATGCCATTGGACTTTCTGGCCACAAGGGCACATTGATGACTCATGGTCATCCTGCTGTCCACTAGGACTCTCAGGTCCTTTTTCCCCGTGTTATTCTCTAACAAGTCAATCGCCAACCTATACTGGTACATGGGGTTGTTCTTACCCAGATGCAAGACTCTACACTTGTCCTTGTTGTATTTCATTTGATTTCTCCCTGCCCAACTCTCCAGCCTGTCTAGGTCTCACTGAACGGCAGCACAGCCTGCTAGTGTGGTGTGGTAGCCACTCCTCCCAGTTTTGTATTATGAGCAAACTTGCTGAGTGTACACTCTGTTCCCTCATCCAGGTCATTGATGAATACATTGAATAATGCTGGCCCCAGTACTGACCCCTGGACTCCACTAGATACAGGCCTCCAACTAGACTCTTCCCCATTGACAACAACTCTCTGACTTTTTTCCTTCAACCAGATAACAATCCACCTCATTACCTGATCATCCAGATCACACTTTCTCAGTCTAGCTGCAAGGATGCTATGCGAGATGGTGTCAAATGCTTTACTGAAATCAAGATAAACCACATCCACTGCATTACCATCATCTATCTACCTGGTTATTTCTTCATAGAAGGCTATCAGGTTGGTCAAACATGACTTACTCTTGGTAAAACCATGTTGACTGCTTCTGATGACCCCCTCGTCCTCGATATGCCTAGAGACAACGCCAAGGATAAGTTGTTCCATCACCTTTCTGGGGATGAAGGTGAGGCTGACCAGTCTGTAGTCACCTGGGTCCTCCTTCTTGCCCTTTTTGAAGACTGGAGTGACATTTGCTTTCTTCCAGTCCTCAGGCACCTCTCCTGTTCTCCACGATTTACTGAAGATGATGGAGAGTGGTCTAGCAATTACTTCCACCAGTTCCCTCAGCACTCGCAGGTGCATTTTATGCTACTGAACTTTATTGATTACTAGGTTTTCATTTAATATTAAAAATACAAAGCAAGAGTATTTTCCTCTCTAGACTTTTAGAAGAAGTCCATCACATGGTTATTTAGAGGGCTTCTAGTGGGTCCTGTAATACAAAGTACATTACTTTTTCACCCACACACCTCTTTCACCTTTTCCTATCCCCTTGATTTATGAATAAATAATCCATGCACTCATATTTCCCACTTGTCAAACTCAGGCAGCAGTGAAAATAAGCAGCACAAATTGGCAGATAATGCACCTTATTTCCATGTAGAAACAGGTGCATTTTCTTCAGCGTAAGTGGCAAGATGACACTGATCCACTTTGACAGGCAGGCTGATCTAAAATTACTCAGCACACTTTGCCACTGGTTGGGGGAGAGTCTCCCACGAGCTTGTTCTGAAATTCTACAGTCCCTAGGGTGTTAATTAAAATTTACTGGATAATGTTTGCAAGGCTCAATGGTTCTAGTTACAGTAATTATCAGTTACTAAATGTTAGTGCCAGAGATGACACCTGATGATTGGATGCTTTATTCAAGAGGACTTTCCCCCTCCTTTTTTTTTTTTTTTTTAATCTTCCCTTCAGTTCTTGAAGAAGCTAGAGTAAGGAAGAGTCTCAATCAGCCTTTAGACTAAAAATTACTTAGACAGGAGTTTAATTATCTATTTATCCTTTAGTTTCTTGTCAGCTACTAGTTAAGGATCTACAAAAGAGGGACAGACTCATTACAAAAGCCTTTTAAAAAAGCCAAAGCCAGAAGCTCACCTGTGTTATACTTTTAGTAACCAATAGCAGAGGTCTGCTCAGTGCTATGAAAGGAAGATAGTATCTCCTAATTAAACTCATTGTTTAGTTCAGATTTGGTCATCAAACTCTCAAATTAGAGATTGTCTAATTGTATGTGCAATAGACAGCAATCTCTGTCAACTTACTGAAGTACAGCTATCAATAAAGTTTACAGTCTGGATGGCTACCAGCTGGCTTCTTTCCTTCTTCCCATAACGTTTCATCAATATATTGAAAGACAAAAACTCCAAAATCAATATTTTAGATATTTTTGGTGCTAACAGAAGAAAAGTGCTCCCTATACTCTCATTTATTTTTAATCATATAATTCACTAATTAAGACTACTACAGTGTTTTTTCCCCTAATCATTTAAGTTTCTGGTGAGTTTCTTCCAATGGTCCAGGTAAGGAACAGCCTTCCTGCTCACCAAGGACCTGCTCTTCCCAGTCTCTCTAGCACAATGAGACCATGCCCTTTTTCGTGCCTGAAAATGGCCAACTTTATGAATGAGGGCATTCTGAAATGACAAAATATTTTCATGCTCCATAGGCAGCTTTCCAACTAGGTCATATTCCCTCTGATTCTCATGACCCTACAATAGAATCATAGGATCATAGAATCATTCTGTTTTCAAGAGAACTTCAAGATCATCAAGTCCAACTGTTAACCCAGCACTGCCAGGTCACCACTAAACCATGTCCCAAAACACCATGTCCAGACATCTTTTAAATATCCCCAGGGGTTGTGTCTCTACCACTTCCCTGGGTAGGAACTGGAACAGGATGTTTCAGCGCTTTCGAACCCTTTCTGTGAAGAATTCTTTTGCTAGTATCCAGTCTAAAGCTCACCTGACAGAACTTGAGGCCATTTTTTCTTGTCATATTGATTGTTACTTCTGAGAACACACTGACCCTTACCTGACTACAACCTCCTTTCAGGTAGTTGTGGAGACTGGCAAGGTCTCCCCTGAACCTGCTTTTCTCCAAACTAAACCACCCCAGTTCCTTCAGCAGCTCTTCATAAGACTTTACCAGCTGTTTCTGATAAAAGCCAGAATGCTGGTGGCCTTCTTGAACATCTGGGCACACTACTGGCTCATGTTCAGCTGGCTGTCAAACAACACCACTAGGTTGTTTTCTGCTGTTCTGATCTCCACCTGCCCCTCCCCAAGCCTGTAGCATTGCATGGGGTTGTTGTGACACAAGTGCAGGGTCCAGTACTTGACCTTGTTCAACCTCATACCACTGGTCTTCCATTGATTCAGCCTGTCCAGATCCCTCTGTAAAGCCTCCCTATATTCAAGAACATCAACATACCCACCTGACTTGGTGTCATCCACAAATTTGTTGAGGGTACATTTAATTCCATCGTACAGATCATTGATAAAGATGTTAAACAAGACTGGCCCCAGTACTGAGCCCTGGGGAAACACCACTTGCGACCAGATGCCAACTGAATTTTACTCCGCCCACCACCACTCCTTGGGCCTGGCTGTCCAGTGTTCTACCCAGCAGAGCATATGACCATCCAAGCCATGAGCTGCGAGTTACTCTCAAGAAGACTGCCCTGGGAAACACTCAAAATCTTTACTAAAGTCTAGGTAGTCAACATCCACAGCCTTTCCCTGATTCACAGCCTTTCCCTCATCTACTAAGAAGGTCACCTTGTCATAGAAGGAGATCAGGTTAGTCAAGCAGGACCTGCCTTTCATAAACCCATGCTGACTGAGCCTGATTACCTTGTTGTCCTGTACGTGCCACAGAATGGCATTCAAGATGATCTGCTTCATAACCTGCCCTGGCACCAAGGTCAGACTGACAGGCCTGTAGTTCCCTGAATCCTCTTTCTGGCCCTTCTTATAGATGGGTGTCATATTTGTTAACATCCAGTCAACTGGGACCATCCCATTAGCGAGGACTGCTGATAAATGATGGAAAATGGCTTGGTGAGTACCTTGGCCAGCTCCCTTAGCACCCTTGGGTGCAACCCATCTGACCCCATAGTCTTACGTATGTCTAAGTGATGTAGCAAGTCACTAACCATTTGCAATTTGATTATGGAGTTCTCATTCTGCTCCCCATCCCTGTCTTCCAGGTCAGGGGGCTGGGCATTGAGAAGACAGTTATTCTTGCTATTAAAGACTGAGGCAAAGAAGGCATTCAGTGCCTCAGCCTTTTCTTCATCCTTGGTCACTGTGTTTCCCCTCGCATCAAATAAAGGATGGAGGTTCTCCTTAGTCCTCCTTTTGCTGTTACTATATTTATATTATTTTATATATTAATTGTTATTATCTTTTATGGCAATAGACCGACTAATTTCTAGCTGAGGTTTGCCTTTTCTAATTTTCTCTGTACATAGCCTCATGAAATCTCTGTAGTCTTTGAGAGTGGCTTGCTCCTTCTTCCATAGGCCATATACTTTCCTTTTCTTCCTGAGTTCCAGACAAAGGTCTCTGTTCATCCCGGACAGACTTTTCCCCCACCCGCTCATTTAACAACACAGAGGGATGGCCTGCTTCTGCACCTTAAATATTTTCTTCTTGAGGAATGTCCAGTGTTCCTGGACTCCTTTGTCTTTCAGGATGGCTTCCCAAGGGACTCCGTCAATTAGACTCCTAAACAAGTCAATGTCTGCCTTCTGGAATTCCAAGGTGGCACTTCTACTGACCCCTCTTTGTTTTCCCAAGAACAAAAACCTGTCATTTCATGATCATTATGCCCAGCATGGTCTCCAACCTTCACATCACCCACACCTTCTCTGTTTGTGAAACAACAGGTCCATCAGGGTGCCTTTCCCACTTGGCTTTCTCCCCAGTTGTATCAGGAAGTTGTCTTCCATACACTCCAGGGACCTTCTGGACTGTTTTCTCTCTGCCGTATTGTATTTCCAGGCGCCATCTGGTAAGCTGAAAACTTCTTCAAGTCAACAGAAGTCACACACAACTAACCACCCACAAACCCATCAAC
>WTSP01016671.1:0-20045 GCA_025331215.1 Actenoides lindsayi | reverse complement strand
GGGGATAATGATGAAAAAAAAAATAGGGAAAAAAAAAAAAAAAAAAGGAAAAAAAGGAAAGAAAGGAACGAAAGGAGAAAAAGAAGGAGAAAAAAAAAAAAGGAACCATCCTCTGAACCCTCGTGTTTCCTCTCTAGTTACACGGCTGTGTTGAATCCCTCACTGGATTTACAGAGATTCTTTTTTTGTAAACGTTGTCATTAAAGTCTGTTCCTGACTGTACATGTCGCTCCGAGAAGACTATTCTTATCTCTTTCTAAAAGTGTCGAGTTAAAGATTAATCCGAACTTCTGTATCCCCCACCAAGCCATCTGACGCGCCACTTTCCAGTCTGACAAACACTGCAGATCCTAATCCATCCTCTAATGACAGGACCTGGCATTCCTATTGTGAGAAATATTTTAACTTCTCCAGTTCTGGTCAACACAGACAAGTTTTCTTTCTTTCTTTACATGGTTGTTTTTTTTTTTTTCTGTTCCCTGCTTTCTTTCTCACGTTTTGGTATTTATGTTTGTCTGGACAGTAAGGATTCAAAATATTACTTAGGGTTTTATTTTCCCCTCCGTACGATTTTAACAATGTCATGGTACATTGAGAAGTGTATCTTTTGTTAAATTTCACTTTTACCCAAGCAAATTTGGATATATGTGTTCTAGATCTGTAAACAAAGCAGAACAGAATAAACTACTTTGTTCAGAGACATATTTTAAACCATTTTGAGCCCTAAAATTGTTTTCTGTGGAAGTTTTCACACAAAGTGTTTCTTAGAAGCTCCATCTAGGAGTTACCAAAACATACAACCACCACAAAAAGTAAGGCTAAACACCGCTCATGAATTACACTTCTATAATATTCCATAAATATATATCTATGTTTGTATCTCCAAAACTTTCTGTAATCAATGTACACACGACTGACATTGTCCATTTAGGATTTTTTGTGTGTTCTTGAAAACATGATGTATTTTGCATCACCTGCTTCTATCTACAAAAGGGCAAGGCACCACCATTTCTGCAGGGCCATCCCCAGTGTAACCCAATGTGCTTTTCCCAAGTGTTACCCACCTTTGTGCTCTGTAGGCTGTTATTCGGTGTCTGCTCTGACTTACACTATTAGTCGTTCATTAAACCTGTTAAGAATGAAAAGGCCATTTATAGGTAGCCCTTCCCCAGATCTGTGGAAGAAGGGGGTTTCAGAGGAACTTGGACCACAAAAATGGTGTTACTGAAGCACACTGCCCTGAATTATTTTCATATTGCAGAAAGACAGGGTTTGAAGATTTGGTTTTCAGTGGGGGAGGAGGAGGAGAATGTGCAAGGCATGTGCAAGGGGGAATCTTCCTGTAAATAAATTCACGTTCTTCTCCGTGACTCTGGCAGAGGCGTCTCTTTTGTAACTGATAGAAATCCGTGACAATAACCTAATTATTAGAAGTAATGTTACTTTAGTGAGATCGCTGGCATTTTTACAATGTTTGTACAAGCATCAGCAATCTAGAGGAGAGAGACACTTTGGCACAAGCCAGACTTTTTCTTGGCCCATCATTTAAAACCCATAAATTATAAACAACCTCCCTTCCACTCAATAGGAAGTCAGATCCTTTGCAACAGCATCCATGTGCTGAACTGTGGTCACCTATCTAAAACAAAACTTGTCAGCCAAGGCCAGTCCTGGGGCTGATCCCAGCCTTGCCTTTCTTTGCAAATAGGAGCCACAGCACCCCTTCCCCTCCATCCCTGCTCCCTCCATCTGCTCCAGACCCATAACAGAGTCACTGAGCCAGGGTCGCTAAATGCTGGCAGCGCTGCAGCAGTGTTTGAGATAGGAAGCTGCTGACAGCAGTGGTTGAGAGGTGTCAGGGGTGCACTGAGCTTAGGCACAGCCATTCAGGTTCTCCTGTTCATACCAGTAGGGTTTAGGTCTCCACTTGTTGCTTTGGCCCTTACAACAACCTACCATTTAATGGGGCCACAGCAGTTTCCCTGCTGCAAAAAGGAGATGAGATTTTGTGTTAACTTTGTGCAGTCAATTTGAGGCTGAACTGCCCTTTTGCACCCTGTTTCTTTTGATGGGGGTCCTGTCCATGTCCCTCTGTCTAGTGCCTGGTGAGAAGCACTGGGGCAGGGAGATCTAGGCAGGAATAGCCAGGGACTTCCAGGGTTACTACTGTCTTGCAGATGCCTCTTGTGTGGGACTGGGAAAACAAAGCCAAATGTCTTCTGCTCCATTAGGAAGAGCTCTCTGGGCAGAGCACTGCAGGGTCACAGCCCCAGTCCCTGGGCAGGCTGGGGAGGGACTCTAGGGCACCCCACATGGCTTCCACCATGGGATCACACCTGGGTCACCTGGGACTGCAGGCAACCTTGTCCATGGGTGAGGAGAAGGCAGCTGGCTGCACACCCAGGAGGCAAGGACAGGCAGAGAGGAGGCTGGCTAAGAAAGAGGGCGCCCACAAGCACCAATTATAAGCCCCCTGACTTTTCTGGGGACCAGCTGGGTAATTGGAGCTCTGTGGCAAGAAGTCTGAAGGCAGGATTCACCACGGAGGCCTCTGCACTCTTCCAGTCCCATGGGATCCATGGGAAGCCATATGAAACAGCCTGTAGGAGGTCCAGGCACAGAAGGCACTACTTGACTAGAGAAAAAAGGGAAAGGGCTTGGGACTGTGTGACTACCACTGGGAGCATCCCTCACTGACAGCTGTCATCTAGGGAGGGAAGGAAGGAGCTGCAGGTCACGACACTGTTGTTCTATGTGCCAGCCTGCCGTATGTGCCCAGTGACCATGCAGAATGGCAGCCCAGCAAAGGTGCAGTGTGCTGTGCGGCTGAGAGGCCCAGGCATTCGGCACTGCCACTGCAGAACTGCCTGCGAACAAAAGCTGGAGCCAGACGGGAAGCACAAAGGGGCTGGTGCTACCGGGGCAATTAAGGCTGCAGTGGTTGGCTGGGCACCACGTGATGTTATATACCGATGAACTGGCTAACTCTGCTTTTGAAAGGCGTGAGATGGGCTGGACCAGAGCTCTGTTTACACAGCCACTTTCCAGGGACTAAGCGGCAGGTTAATCCCTGAACAAGGAATGGCTCTTCGTTCCCATATGAGCGGTGGCAGTGGGTATGTCGTAGTCCTTGCTTGAAGTAGTGCTGGTGGGGGAGGGGCCCGGCTCTATTAAGGGTTATCAATCACATAATGAGCACTTTTCACTTGACAGTGGTTCCTCCTACTCCTACTGAGCCAGTTGAGACTTGACCAGAAACCCCAGCCAGCAGAGGCAGTCCCAGAGCCCACGAGGCATGGAGGAACGTGGCAGGATGGGATGGAGCCCCTTCAGTCACAAACCCTGATATGCAAAAGGGGACACAACAAGGTGACTGTCTGCACATCCCTGGGTCTCTGCAGATGCTGCCTGGAAGCAGAGATGCGCCTTTGTCTGCACCTTCAGAGCCCAGGAGCTCCCTGAACTGCTCTGGGATGAAGCCCAGAAAGGCTCAGTTGCAATGATCATAAGCACAAAGCTGAACAAAATTAGCACAAGACCTGTACTTGTCAGGATGGAAGTCTTCTGGATAAAAGCACACCTGAATATACAATTTGAACACCATTTTTTTTTTTTTATTTGGTGACATGCAGTTTTTCTTACAGTAGTAGAAGTTTTGGGAGACAGTAGGCAACTCCATGCTGAGTGAGGTGTGTAGCTTCGATCTTTCCTCCAAGGAACCTGAGACACCTTTTAGGATCTTTGGGAGCAGGAAGGGCTAGGAAAGGCAGAAATTTTGGCTGAAACCCTTTGACATGTCTGTTTTGCAGACAGCAGTATGGTGTACGTTGGTATCTCTGGGTTATCAATACATGCAATTTTTCCTTCCTACCAAATTCACAGCTACGGGACAGGAACTGGGATTACATGGCACAGGGGACTGTGTGGAGTCACTCTTCTGGGGAAATCCTTACAGAAGGAGGGAGAGACTTTCCTCTTTGTGTTCATGCAGAGGGTCTTTGTAGTTAATCCCATGCACTAGGAGAGCAGAGGTTCCTGTTCCAGGCCTGGTGAAATTGCCACAGGTGTCAGCCAGTAAAGGAGAGGCTGTGTCAGGGAAATATCAATGGCAGAGGGAAACGCACCTTTCTCAGGAAAATCATGAAGTGCCCTGCCCACCTGGAAGGCTATGCTTGTGCTGGAGCTGAGCCTGTCTCCCTTGGGATGGCAGGACAATTCCTTTTCTTTGTCCTGGGGTCTCTGTACATCCCTGGTTTTAGTCACACTTTACAAAATAAACTTCCCAGAACTTCCCCTTCTTCTCTGATAGCCTTCTTCCCAGATGCCTTTGATGTTTAACCTGTGTTAACAGGATCACTGCTTAAATCCTCAATGTTTGCTTACCTCTTTTCAGGATGCCCACCCATGTTGTCTCCACTCCATGGGTGTACATCCCAATGTCCCGCTGAGAACCAGCTCTTCCCGTCTGACAGTGTTGTGGCAGCAGAGAGGCAAGGATAATTCGTGCTTGAACCAAACCTTTCACATCATATTCTTTATGGCTGGGGAGAGATCTATTGAATCTCCTATGTGTTAATTATTGTGACAAGCACAGAGGGTGGAGGCTTGCTCCAGAGAGGAAAGGCAACATGCCTTCACCTCAAAGTAGTCCCTGTGGCTCAGGGCTGCCATTGCCTTCAATACATGTGCTGCTCAGGCAGCTTCTCCAGGGCACTGTTGGTTAGGTGTCTGCACCCAACAGGGCTTAAAGCTTTTTGGCTGGGCTTGCTCCTACATTATGTCTTAATTTTGCAGTGACTGTCTCAGGTTTTGCAGTGGTTCACATGTTTCTGGAAGTGTGGTGGCACACGGTTGGTTTGGTCCATTTTTCTCACAGAAACTCCTGCCCCAGCAGCTCTCCTGGTTCATACCATCACTGCACTGCTCGCACAGACAGCCCTAAACCTCCTGGCCATTCTCAAATTGCCTTTGAAAGCATCATGTTCCTCCCACTCTTCTTTTTAACCTACTTTTCTTCTTCCTCCTTTGATTTCCAGGGACTCTTTCCCATTAAACCTCTTGCAAAAAACCCCAAACAGCTGCAGTTGCTCAACTTCATATCACTAGGACTTAGCTGTTTAAACCTGGACACTGAAATTCAGGAGCACAGAAAAATGCATCCCCCTCAAAAGCCAGAGCAGCAACAGGAGATGCTTTGCCTGTGTTCAGCTGCTAATTTCTACTTTCCTTATCCTTGAACAGTCCTGCAAAAACAAATAGGTAACAAATGAGAAACTCAATAACAAAATCCAGATGAGTGAATGGAGAGGTTGTATGTCGGTGTAAGCACGGACAGCTCTTCTAGCATTTAAAACACAGCTTTTGGTGTAATTAAACAAGTTGCATTCTGCAAGCAAAAGACTCAAGTAAAGCACCAGCGCTCTCCTGGAGCTAGTGCTGTTTGCTTCACTGTCGGCAGGAGTTTTTACAGGAGGGGAGACTAAAGAGCACAGATGCTTTCCTGTGTGGATAGCCTTTCTCTGCTAAAGAGAAAGTCTGGTGTTCCCAGGCTTCTGTTTTGTCAGAAGGTGACATTTTCCAAACTTTCTGAATTGCTGTGGGTGTGCTGAGCAAGGTTGTGTCATCCAGAATTTAATCTCTCCCTTAACATGTAGGTTTCCTGACAAGGTGTATTTGATTTAAACTGTTCTTCTAGTTTACACCTACAGTGTAGGTATAGGTAGGGAAATGTAGGTTGTACCCAGTTATTAGTGCAGCAGGGTATTACAGCCTGGAACGGTGAGCAAGTCTGGAGAAC
Source organism: Actenoides lindsayi (assembly GCA_025331215.1). Taxonomy (NCBI): domain Eukaryota; kingdom Metazoa; phylum Chordata; class Aves; order Coraciiformes; family Alcedinidae; genus Actenoides; species Actenoides lindsayi. The sequence goes on along the minus strand of WTSP01016671.1, from coordinate 14,248 downwards.
ACCTAACTTTGGGGCTCTGGGCTTAACAGTGCCTGCTCTGTCTTTAGACTCTGAGTTGCAGGCACATTAAAGCAGTAGCCTGTATAGACAGCCTTTGCTCTGTAATTGTTGCAGATAGGCTGGATGAGCTGAAGAGAAAGTGTGGTTGATACAAGGCCATGTTGCTGGTCAGAGTCCATATGCGGGGAAGTGTCCTCGTGGGCTTGTGTCTGCCTGTCCCAGGGATGTGTCCTCTCAGCGCATCTGCAGGAAAGAAACCCAGGCCTGCTCTGAACCATCAGCTGGGTGTAATAGTGGGGCAGTCAGGGCTGAGTTGCATGCCGAACACAAGTCTACATGGGGAAGAGTTGAGGCTGAGTCAGTGAAATGGTCTGCTTGTGCCTCCCCATGGTGTCCTTTCACTGCCACCAGCCCAGTCCTCTGAAATCTGCAAAAGATGCAGTAGAATTTTTCCTTCTTTGTGGATCCTGGTTGCCCTTGGGCAGTTGTCACCATGTCCGGTCCTCACAAAGTTTGAAGCCTCTTTGTGACCACAGCAAGCAGCACTTTGGCCAAGAGCTTGTAGAGCTCTTTGGGCTGTTGAGTGGAAGGCACTGGATGAGGGATGAAGGCATCTCAATTTCATGCTTTTATTTAGAAATAAAGTGGAATTTTTCATAAGGTACCACACTTGCATCTTCTAGCTGAGTCTACATCCACCTCCTAAGACACCCAAGGTTACATGTCTAATTTGAAGCAGCATGATGTAGACCTTCTTCATATTCCTTGTCTGTGGAGTCCCAAGTCACCGAAGCCCAACTGTGCTCTGCCCAATGCACCCTTTGCTGTTCTGAACTGCATTGACATGTGTATCAGTTGGATGAATCCCATTATTATCCAAATTAAGCATATGTGTAGCTCAGACGGGATGGTAAAGTGTCACTTGGAGCTGTTTAGGGAAAGACAATCACATCTGAAGTCCAGGCTTCACATCCTCCACACTTGTTCCTGCTCCCTGACAATCAAGAGGGAGAATTGTAGGGTTTGGCAAGGCAATGCAACTTGCTGCACTCTGCTAGCTGCAAATGCTCAGTAAACAATGCAGAATCGCCAAGGGAAAAATGAAAGTCCATTATCGGGGTGAGCCCGGGGATTCACTTTTGAGAGGCTGCAGAGCACTTACCTGATGGAGCGAGACCATTAAGTGCCGCGAGGTGCAGCAAACCCCCTCCGTCTCTGGTGCGGACAGCCTGGGAGTGCCCTGCTTAGTCCGCCACACCCCCGGCTGCGTGGTCTCCCGTGGGAGACTCCGAGGGCCTGGCCTGTAGCAAGGCAAGGGGAGGGGGCAGAGCTGCCCTGGGACGGGAGCCCAGGTAGCGGGAAAACACCTACTCACACACCCTCCAAACTCTAGACAAGCGGCTCCGAAGTGCTTGGCGGCTCCGGCGAGTCCAGAGCGAGCGGCGTGTCCCGGGGGAGGTCCCGGCAGGGATTGGCGGGGCTGCCCACCCGCAGCCCTACGCCGACCCTTTGTAGCCGGGGGTGGGCAGGGGAGCCGGCGGCGTCCGGGACCCCCAGTGCGGGCTCCCCCCGCCAGGCTCCCATTGGCCGCGGGGCGGGACGTGCCGCCCCGCTCCCGGCCCTATATTAGGGCAATATTGCCCCAGCGGGGCGCGGGGAGGTACGCTGCCTGCGGGTCATGGACCTGGGGTATTTTCCCCTTGCCTTCCCGCCGGGCCTGTGCAGCGGGGCTCCGCTGTCCCCCTACCACCGTCGGGGAGACGGCGCCTTCCTGGCGCTGAGCACCGAGGCCAGCACTGCTCCCCCCGCGCCGCCTGCCTGTGCGGGGCGGGGTGGGTACGCGGCTGCCCCCCCTGCGGCGCCGGGACCCGGCTGCCGGCCGTCCCGCGGAGTCGAGCCGCCGGGCTACGCCACGTCCATCTTCCCCGGGAGCGGCCGCCCGCCGCAGCCTCCGGAGCCCAGCCGCCCCTGCCCCGGAGCGAGCGGCGAAGGGCTACGGCGCCTCTCGCCCTCCCCCGGGCCCGCGTCCGGCTCCCCGGCCCCCGCGGCGGCCCCGACGGCGCCCCGCACTTTCGAGTGGATGCGAGCGAAGCGGAGCCCGCCCGGCAGAAGTGAGTGGGGCTGTGGGGCGCGGGCGGGGGCTGCTCCCATCCCGGCTCTTCTCTGCCCCCCTTGTGCCTCGGTACCGGTCTTGACCCCCGCCCCGCTCTCTTCCCCTGCCCCCGTTGAAGTGCGGTGTTTTTCGGCGTTGCAGGCGGCGCGGCGCCGTGCGGGGAGGAACCTGCCGCCTGCCCCGCACGCACCAGCTTCAGCACCCGGCAGCTCACGGAGCTGGAGAAGGAGTTTCACTTCAGCCGGTACCTGTCGCGGGCCCGCCGCCTTGAGGTGGCCCGCTCGCTGCGCCTCCGCGACGCCCAGGTGAAGGTCTGGTTCCAGAACCGCCGCATGAAGCAGAAGAAGCGGGAGCGGGAGGCGCTGGCCTCCCCGGCCGCCGCGCCCACGGGTGCCCCGGGCGGCCCCGCATGAGGCCGCGCCGCCCCCCACGGAGGGGTCTGCCGGGGACTTCGGGGCCGCGCTCGATGCTACGGCTTAGCGGGGCACCCGGGGTGTCCTTTCACATCGGACCGCGGCGATCCATCTCCGCTGTTTTTTTTCTATGACAACTTACACATCTATTTATGAGGGTCCAGGGAAAGCTGCCTGACTGAAACGCTGCTGCTGCTGAATTTCGGATCGAACTGAGGCGGCAGGAGCCAACGGGGGCTGCCGCTTCCCCTGGACAGAACAGAGAGCGTCTCTGGCAGCTCCCCTGGATCCGCGGAGAAGTGGGGGCACGGGGTGGGGGGGGCTGCCCCAAGCTCCCGATCACTTCTTCGATCTACAGTTACAAAGAGACATTCGCAGACTCAGGCGGAGTTCACGCAGAAGAGGAGAAACGCCTAGAAGGCAAAGCAGAAGAGAGCAGGGAAAACTTCTCTCAAGAAGGGGCAGTCATGGTGACCGCTACCAGTATGAGTTCAAGATCCCCTTTTGAAAAAACGTCCCTTGTCTTCTGCCCTACCCTTCGCAAAATAGCTGCAGAAAAAAACCGCTGGTTTTGCTTGTACTTATTCCTCATTTGTTCCCGTTCCTTCTCCTGATATGGCTGATACAGTCCAAAATCTGTTTAATGATTGTGAGAAAAGGTTTTAAAAGAAATAAAGCCTTAGGAGAAGCACCTCTTCCTATTCCAACTGCAGAGTGCTGGGATTTTCCTTGCAGGGGCTCTGGGCTGCCTGGCACCGGCCAGCAGCTGATCTGCTGGCTCCCAGTACTTCTCACATGTGCCTGGGCAAGGACAAGACAATATAAAGACTCTTACAGCATCTGAATCCAGACTCTCAGATCATCCAGCTCTCCTAGGCTTGATTGTATCTTATGGTTAAAAATTGCACTGTATTAAATCAGTTTGCAAGAAATCTTACCACAGGCAAACCCCTGAGACCTGATGAAGTGCAGAAAGATGCTTGGGTTTGATCACAGCTCTCTGCTAGCAAAAGACCAAGAGGATTCTTGGGTCTTTTGCTTGGGATACTTGTTCAAAAAGGTTGACAACAACTGATTACCCCACACAAGTGCAAAATTCATCAGTGATCCTCATCTCTTCAGATTTAATCTTTCCCAGAAATAACAGTATCAAAGGGGATAAAGGAGATGAGTTTAGATTCTTTTCCTGCCCGTGACTGAGAAAGCTTAACAGCAATGCTGAGAGGAATGACATCTGGATTTACAGGAAGGTGATTTTATTTATTTGTGGTACAAAATGATCTTGAATAACATTCTTTGCTTGGGATTTCTGCTGGGTGTTGGACTTTGGGGTGAAGAACAAATTGTAGCACCAGGGAGCTGGATCTCAGGGGACCTGTAAGCACTAGTTCACTGTTTGGAAGCCAGGCCCAGACACCAACAGCTGCTTGTCTTTGTTAGATGCTTCCTGGGCAAAAGAAACACTGAAAGAAGATGAAGATGGATGTCTCAAGTCAGAAGGTCTGTAATGTACAGGATACTTACTCTTCATACTACCTTCCTTTCCCTGAGGTGCCTCTCTGCTTACAGGCTTTCTTATGAAGACTTATCTTCTGACGAGGGATTGGGAAGCCACCACCGATGGCAGCTTCAGCAGAGGTTGGTGGGAGCCCTGGTAAATAGTGCGCTCTCAAGAGACGGGCAGGCATGTTGGGATGATGCTGTGGCAGCAGGCCCACGGCTGAGTGTGGGCAGGAGGCCTCCTTGGCAAAGATATGGGTGCCCCTGCAGTGAGCATCTGAGGGAGGGGACCTCCCAAGACAGGAGTGTTTGGTTACACATCCTATCCCAACTGTACCTGGAAAGTACAATAAAGCTAGAGGCTTATGGTTGTGCGTGCAAACTGGGACATTTTTGTTTTGTATATGGTGTTACAGTTCACATCCCACTGGCTGATTCACGTCATGGGTTATCACCAGAAAATTCTCAGGACTGAAGTACTCGTGTGAAACTAGTTGCAGCCAAAATAATGTGGTTTGCAGTTCCTTATTAATGACAACAAACAGGTGTTTATACTGCAGGCTGATCATTCATTAAAAAATAGGACACAATATTTCTGCCACCTGTTTTTGAGAAGATGCTATTTAAAGCAGAAAAAAGTGAAATCTGATAAAAAGAATGAAAATTTAAGTCAGTAAAATTTGTTTTGCAAGCTGAACGTTGAAGGCAAGTTAACTATGAATCAATCCTTTTCAGCTGTTTTTAAGATACATTTTTACCAAGTGTCCTGTTACTACTTCTTGGGTTTGTTTTTTTTTAAACAACAAACAAGCACAGACATGTAGCCAGAAAACCCCATCTTTCTAGAGCATATGGTTCACATGCGAGCTTTAGAAAACAGCTGCATTTTCAGTTGCCTCCAAATTTGTCACACATCTATGGGGTTGCTGGTTTCTCAGCCTTTTATTTTCCTAATGTTTTTGACATTTGTGCTGGGCACTTCAGGCCAGAGGAACATTTTCCCCACTGCAGGCATGCTCCTGCGCTACCAGCATGTAAAGAAAGATTCTCATTGATTTCAGTGGTGCTGGATCAGGCCATTAGAGCACACTAAGTCTTTTATAATGAATGTTTTCATGCTGTATATTTTCCTGAATAAATAAATACATACATGTGCAGGCCTTGTAGCAGTGCACAGTTCTGTATCCATCAAAATGACACAGCCTGAATATATATTTACTCGCAAATTAAGATGAAACCTTGCAACTCTTTTATGGCAGTCTGAATCAATTTGCTAGTATGAATACAGCTATATTCTGTTCTAAGAACTAGTACTTATTATTAAGTGTAATTTCTGCTCACATGACAGGGCCAGTTTAATAGCATCTTTCTTTTTCGCAAGCAGTTTTAGCTCTATAAGAACTAGATATTGCTCTTCTGCTCCATTCTCTCAGCAAGATACGCAGAGGAAGGAGCTAATGCAAGTCATGTGCCAATTCCTGAATAATTAAATAAAAATGCCTTTGATATACATGGGTGCACACATGAGACAAATAAATGATAGATAAGGTCTAAGATTCACTCATTTAACATTAATCCCAAGAGTTGTGTCTCACACATGTTCAATTTGATGCCAAGCAGTTGGAAACGGGTTTTAAGTAAGGCAGATAGAGGCTAGGCAGCACAAGCTGCTGTTCTCACTGCAATAGGAACAAAATATTCAAGACTTGTCTCAGTAGATACCCACCACCATGTAATTTATCACAAATTATGAAAATAATATTTCCTGGCCTTATTTTCCCTCAAACTTCATTAGAAACCACAGAAGGACCATTCTATTTCAGTCATATATTAATTTTTGCCTACTGACTATTGCTCAAAGGGCCACAGGCTACAAAGGGATATGAACAAAATGAAGTTTTTTATGCATTCCTCTTTTTGCCTGAACAAAAATACTGATTTGGATGGCTTCCAAGGAGAAAAGCTGTTGTAAAATTACCGTTCCTAAGCAGTATATGTAAATGTAGAGAGTTCATATCCTTTGGATAGCTAAGTGATAACAGAAAATCACATCTCCAAAAGAAAACCAAGCTTAGCCAAGAACCCAGACTTGCTTGGGTATCTGGCTTCCCATACATAACTGAATGAGTATGTTATCACTTGCAAATACAGCACAGGAAATGCTTTGCTGAGGGTCAAACCCACTACTTCAGTTTATGCTGTGAGCTGCATATAGAGGTTTATTTTGAGCATGAAAGAACACAGCAGCAAGCCAGAAAACAAAAATATGCAACCCAAACACCACATTTTAATCTCCTTTTAAAAGTGTGCCATTTCCTCTATTTATTGGTAAAACCTGTAACAGTGGCTTATGCATGAAGCAGTACAGATTATTAGTAGAAGAGAACAGACTATTACCTCTTTTAAGAAAAAGACTTTGCAGGCAAAATTACAAAATGGAAAGACCTCCTTGTAGTTTCAAGCACTTGTCCATAACAGCTAATAAATCATACTTTTGATTTGTCCTGCACCACTCTGGTAGCCTAAATTTCAAGGAAATCCCAAGAACACTTGCAAATCCCTGATGACCAAGGAGAAAGAGGTATGAAGAGAAATCCCAAATAAGACATAGTTGTTATCAGTCTATCATTAAGAGGTGACTGAAGTTCAGGGGGAACACATTCTTTTCTATTGGTGATATATGGCTAGATATAGCTATATGTCACTCAATCTCAATCATCATTTATGACTTTTCCTAATGTCATTGAAGTAAATGGGTCTTTGGCCAGGAAAAAGAACCCCGTTGAAAGAAAGAAAGGTGAACCAAATGACAAATCATTCTTCTCCATATCCTAACAATGTCTGTTATTCACTCCCCTCCCCAACGGTATCTCTGAAATGCCTCCCAAATAATTCTGGGCAATATATAGGAAAAGATAATTCCTAGAACCAGTGTCTTATTGTATTTTAGTTTAATCCAGAAATAATTTGCTGTTCTTGACCACCAGCCAAGTGGACAAAGTAACCCTCAGCTATGAGACTTGTGAACCTTCCTTGGCTTAAATTCATGCCTGCATAGAGTGCTGCGATCTCAGATAGAGATACAATCATGAGAACTGAGATTTGTAAGCAGGACAAGGCTTCTTTTATACTGAAAAAATTTAGACCATTAGCCCATGAAAGAGCTTTTCATAAACAGTGTTGTTTTTCTAATGTTTTTGTTTCCTCAAAAGGCAACAGCCCCTGATGACTAGCAGATTAAAATCCAGCAGTTTAAGTAAACAAATAAATACACAAACAAATAACAGTCAGTTCCTTCTCTACCAGGCTGTCAGACTTCCCTTCACCTGGAAAACATATAATTTTATAATACTTCATCAGAAACCATAGTGTTACAAATAATAACAAGAAATTTCAGTTTATTCTGGAAACTGGGGCATTTTTAACCAGGATTTGTATCATGCCTTATGAAAATATTTAACAGGTCTAACTCAAGTGGTGTGGCCTGAGCCTGAGATCCCTACACCCACCAGCATGGGGGACACACCTAACCTGGGTGCTTGTACCCTTACATGAAGAGCAAAGACCTTTGCATTGCATCAATCCATGCTGCTGCGGGTGTGCATAAAATTATGCCTGCATATGAATTCAGTGGATCAGGAGAGCTGCTTCTGCTGGGCAAAAGGAAGCATTCCTTCTGCTCATACGCCTGTGAAAAAACATGCATGTCCCAGTAATATCATTTTAGTGACATTAGTATAGCAGGAGAACCTGAGAGCTACGGCTTCCATCCATTATTCTTCATCTTAATGGTTGTGCTACACTAAATCTACATTCCTAATGTCCCTTTTTATGTTCCTTTAACAAGGAAGCTAGATTAAACACAATAAAGTTTAGAGTGGTATGTGAAAAAAAGATAAAAACCTCACTAAATTTTTTAATGACTCCTCAGATCAGATTTTGCCCAGTTACTCTTTATATAACAGAAACAGTTTCTAATCTTGGCAATCTCTAGTATCAGATCCATATGTTAAGCATAGACACTGGAATAGTTATTTTTTAAACTCCACGCATGTATGGATTTATAAATTATACCATTTATGTGGGGTGACATTTTCTTCAACATCCGAGTAGTTCAAATCCAATGATAATTACCAAACAGTGTTAAAAGCCTATCAATAAAAAAATAAATCTATCTTTCCCTTTAGAAATTCAGATGAGTAAAAGTGTGGCAGGTACATGACACCAAAGGCTCATCAAACCCATTTCTCATGTTGGACAGCCTAGACTCCAAAACACAGTGGACACAACAGGGTGATGTCTTATAATGGGTCCAAGATTTTGTAAAATGTTGTAAGTGTAGCCAGCACTGTGAGCATGGTGACTTTCATTTTAATGTGACCAGGCAGACAGTTCAAAAAATGGAACAGGACTGTTGAACATTCTTAATGTCACGTCTCACTTAAGAAATGGACCACCTGGTGCTTCTGGTTGCTTTTCAAATGTAGTACCAAATCAAATAGATTTGGTAATCTGATCTGGGACTTCACAGGTGTGAATTGTTACAGCAAGAGCCACAGGAAAAAAGGACTATCACAAGTGTGGGGCTAATAATAAATGTGAAAAAAACCCAACAAACCAAAACCATTACATTCTGTCTGCATGTTGTCAGTGTCATCTATGACGCTGTTGTGTCTGTCACCTGTGATCTAAGGCCTGCAACAGAGCTCATCCATCCCAGAGGCAGATGGCTGTGCTGCCAAGAACCAAAAGAGTATGGTCCTGGCCTGTTCTTCTGAAGATATTTTCCTAATTTTAAAACCTATTGTATTTAATAAAAAGATGATGGCATATCTGGATCTTGTTGGCAGCAGACATATCCAGACAGGGACACCCAGATCTGTGGTCACTGCCAGCCTGCAATTTGTTTCCTAAAGCCTTCCTCAGCCACAGGCGAGACTGAGCCTCACTGTTGGCTGCAGGTCGTACAGCCAGTGCCACCACTCGCTCATATTTGCCGGGTTTGTCAGTCTCAGGACTTGTTCCACATTGGTCCTGTCTACATTTAACTATGCTGACAGTTCAGACTGACTGACTCAACACTGTGTCTTCTGCATCAGAGTTGAGATATATTGCAAGCCCAGGCATGCATTTTACTAGACATATTTAAGACTGAACATCTGACTAAGAAGGCTTCAGATCCTAACAACGTTACTCTTGTAACTTCTGCCAGCCTTCAGGGAATTGAGAAGGTAACAGACTGGGGATGTCATGCTTACACATGGCTGCTAGCTGGACTAGGCTGGAATTTAGCTAGCCTGTGCTCTCTGCACATGGAAATTCATGGAAAATGAATCTTGCTCATGTGGCTCAAAATATTTCTCAATCAGGCATTCCTTTGCCATGTCTCAGTGTTGAAAAAGCTTCAAAGTGCATATTCTTTGCAAAATGTTCTGAAATCACTGCTGCACTACTTTTTATTTCTGTCTGCTTCATCTCAAAAAAGACCAAAGGAGGCACCTGGTGCTTTTCCCACATCCTTTTACTGGTGCCAGGAAAAGGATCAATCTGATCTGCCACATTTCCTCACAAATCTCAGGAGGTACCCAACCTCATCAACTCATAGCCACTGCTAAAAAGACCATATGTTTTTAATCTATATACGTTCAAGTTATTTCAGCAGCATAATTTTTTTCCTTACCACAGTTGTACCCTGGGGAGAAACTATGTCAAGTATGAACTTTTACAGCTGTAATGAAGATATGGCAAAGCTTTTCTTGTTCCTTTTATGGAACAAAACAATGATTTTAGATGGAGTAGATTCAACTTCTGAAGTTTCTGCTATGTCATATCTAGTGAATCAGTTCTCAGCCTCCCTTAAAAATATAGCAGTGCACTCCTGTATGGTCAGGCTAGGTGTTTAAACTGGAAGTGTTGACAAAAAAAAAAAAAAATAGAGAAAAGCTTCTTATTTATGAGACATGTGGGGGAAATGATTCAGGAAATAAAATAAAATAAAAAAAGTAAATATAAGTTTTTTGAAGAATGAGGTTTCCCATCTGGACTCAAAGCGGTCATTCAGCTCTTCAGCGTTTAGCTGTAAAAACAGAAAAGTCAGTATAAACAACAGGTTGCTTCTCTGAGGAGCAAGTAATCAGGTAGAACCAGTCAGGACTCTTCTGCTGAAATGAGACGGACAGCATTAAAAGCCAAGACCTAAGCCCCATCCTAGCTCAGCATAGAAATAGTTCATGTGAGATCAACAAGGTTCATGTCCCTGCTCGACTGTGTTGACCTTGTCCCTAAAGCACTCACCAGGGATGTGGAGGTTGAATGAGATGATTTGGACCCCATGAATTTTCCACCAAACTTTCTTTTTAGATGTTAAAATTTTCTGTTGGGCTTTCATGTTGCATGTTCCTCCACATAGGACTGATGAGGAGTTTTTGTAGGTGGGTCTTGCTCTCTCTCTATTTTTAAGATCTTTTAAAGGGGTTTTCATTTTATCCCAGTGTGGAATAGTAACACATTTTTAATCTCAAAAATCTTTTGGGACAAGGAAACCATTTCTTGCCCAGCTCTACAAATAATCACAACACATCCCTCTTACAGTGTGTTACAAATAAATAATTCATTACAGCTGCCTCTTCCTTCCATGTGGGGTAGGCAGTTGGGATCATTTCTACTGGAAGAAGGAGAAAGTTAGTTCTCTCTGTGCTGGCCTCCAGAGAAGGATTTAGACCTCTTACAAGGAGCTTTGATGAATTAATAAATCTCCTCAGCATTTACCACACTTGTCCATAAACTGACTTCAATTGCAGCTCCTTAATTTTCCGGATAACATCTTTAGAGTCTGAGAAGACTTGCCTAACTAGTGCCTACAGCCAAACTGTGAACAATTATTCTTACTTTCATTAACAATACAGATCAGGATTTTGCTGCAGTATGAGCTATAGAAATATCAGGAAGAACTTTTACAGCAACTGCTACTGCAGTTCGGGGTCACAGTTGCCACTTTGACATCTGTGCCATTTTGACAATGCAGTTGTGACCCATGCTTTAAAAAAAGATTTGCTGGTGTCTGGTCTATTAGGGATTAAAAACCAGATAGACAAGTATGGAAGCAGCCTGTTAAGGTAACACAGGTTGGATCCAAGGGAGCCAAAGGTAGAGTCAGTTTGGCAGGGCAGGCAGAAGAAGGCAGGGCAGGCCTGTGCTGTAGTATGGGCAGGGAAACCAGGGCAAAGTCCTGTTGAAGCTGTTGTCTCCCTTCTGGGAGCTCCTGCTTTCATGCCCCTCTGATGTGAGATTTGTTTAAAAGCCAAATCCTGGCCCCATATAGCATAACCTATGTGAAACCTATTGATCAAAATCCACCACTGGCTTTGAGAAACATTCCAGGGGAAGCTGAGACACTGCCAAAGTCCTGGGGGCATTGATGGACCTGACCAGCCTGACCTGGGACCCCCACTACACTCTGCCCATCCGCCCAGGGGATCTATTTCAAGCTTATCCCTCTTTGTCTAGCTGTGGTTCCTGGTTAGCTGGGATTGATATTCCTGGCCCCATGGAGCTTCCCTGATACCCTGGGCTGAGAGCAGTTGGATGTGCTGTGGCTGTAGAGGCTCTGCCCTGCTAGCATGCAGAGGCCCCCTGAAAGTTTAGATAAAGCTGGAAAGATCAAGGTCTGACTTCAAGATCGTAACTATTTAAGAGCATGGGGAAAGCTTCCTCAGCAGCTGTTGTGAGTGGCAGGTATATCCAAAGAGCCTGGGGGCTTGTAATGCCTCCAAGTGAGTAAAACAGCAAAGTTGGGATTTCTGCACAACTGCTTTGATGCCGGCTCAGTGCAGCTGTAAGGGTGACAGATGTGCTGAAATAGACTTGACATCCCTGAAAATCTGATTCTGCTGAATAGAAGGAAAGAATGGTGGTGAGGAAGGGAGGCGAAAATTATTTATCTAATGGCTTCCATACACAGTTTGAGATGTCTTGATTGCTTTCAGAAATGCTATTCTTGTGCCTCTTAAGTTTTAAAACTTTTTATGAAAACTCTTTCTATCCTCATGTGGGTTGTTGGAAACATGGCAATGCATCAGCATTACCTATCAATTAAGTATGCAGTATGTTCCATAAGTGCAAAGTGGTTAGTGTTAACACTCTTACTGTTGCATTTTTATGGAAGCATGTTCCTAGAAATCATAATGTATCATTTACACAACTATTATTAGACCAAAATTTGTATTTGCCTGAATATGAAAAATAAAGAGAACACTGTCAAGATACAACATGTGATTAATTTTATCATAGTGTGAAAATCTATTGTAAGATACACTTGAACTGCCACGAAAACAACTTCATTTCTTGCTTCATCAAGGATGAAGCAAGACATACATGCCAGCTTTCCAAGGAAGTGCACATGAGCTCAAGAGGTGAAAGTTTGGCCTCAATTTTGAGTTCAGGTTCTCATATAAAATGGTACCCCCTTAGTAAGCTCGCTGGACTGTGTATGTAACTTAAAAACTTGCAACTTGGCTCATACTTGGGCAATTTTGGCAGCGGTCCTCACACTGAAGACCAATGGATTGCATGAGATGACTGATAGGCAAACGCTTGCATTAGAGATACACCAAATGCCCTGTGAGGTCCATTTGATCATGGTAGCCTGGATCCATCAGTTTCTATTAGTCTCTGCACTTTGCCAGACTGTTTAGTGTACAGAGAACGTCTGGCATGAAGTCATGCTAAAAACACCCTCCTGCTGCTGCCTGGCACTGGATGTGTTGGCAGGGAAGGACTTACTCAAGTCTTTCTTCCTTGCAGAGATTCCCAGCAGCCATAATAGCTTTTTAAAGACACTGACAGGCAGCATAATGCAGAGAGGCCCTCTGGATGCCCTAAGTTACGCCAGGGGGGCAGCCTGGCCATGAGCCAGGTGAGGAGAAGGCATTTCAGTGCTGGTTTGTTTGCTGTCTCTTGCTACCACTTGGCCTATTCTTGAGCACCAGCTGTACTACACAAGCAGTCTTCAGAGGTTTCACTCATCAGCAAAATTTCCACACAGTTCTCTTTCAGACAGAACCATTCCTAATTGAATCTACGACTGTCAGCACTCCTCCTGTGTCTTGGAAAGGCCTGACTTGTTAGAGACCTGCTCCATGGAAATGCAGAGCAGTGGCTTGTGCAGAGGTTCCCAATTGTGTGCTGAGAGAGTGCTCTGATGAGGTCTGTTGAGCAGCATGTAGCCCCAGCTGGTTGTCTTGGAATGAAGACAGGTTACACTGCAACACAGAACAACTCTGCAATGTCCTCTACCACCTCAACAGTGCTCTGAAGAGGAGTGTTTGCTATCATCATTTGGCACATACTACCATTTTATCCACCTTAAACTGGATGTAGCCTACAATGTGCTTCATGAACTTGAGAACTGCATGTGACACCTAGCAGAACTCAAATGTGGAGAAACTCATTCAAATGACTCTGCTTCCTGGTGATTTGTTTAATCTTAAACCCTGTCATACACTTGGCCAGCTAAACAGTAATTTGAACGGCCAGTGGATGTGTTTGAAAGCAAACAGCTAAAAAAATATGCAGGAGACCAAAAGTCTTTCACTGCCATCTCCCAGTTCCTCTTGTAAAAATATTTTGAGATGTCTGCAGTATTTCAGAAGCCAGCCACGTTTATACTGCTGAAGGGTTTGGCACCTGTCGTGAGCTCAGTACGAGATGCCACCACTCCCTGAGCCCAGGCTTCTCCACTGCTCGCTGGGCAGAGCCGTGCCCGGCACTCATCCCAAGAACCCCTCGCAAGGCGCAGGACTTGGATCAATATTCTCATCTATCAGGATACTGGCCGCTGCTCTTCCAGCATTTGTCAGACTGGAGCGTTGCTCTCACGCCCGTCGGATGGCATTCCCGCGTTACGGGAGGCACTGCGCCTCCGTGGCTGAAGATGCGGTGACACCTCAGTAACGTTGCCACGGGGTGTGAACCGAAAGCCGCTTTTCCTCAGGCTGCGCTGACCGAGGAGAGTCAGAGGAACTCCCAAACACCACCTCACTCCTCGATGTCTTCCGGAGTTTCCCCTTCTCTACCCACTAAGCGCTGTCAGCGAGGAAAGCCTCCGTCCGGCAAAGCCGCAGATCTGCAGCCCTCCTCCTTCCAGCGCCCGTGGCCGTCCCGAGGCGGGTGGTCGCGGGGCCCCGCCCAGGGCGGCAGGGGCGGTGCGAGCCCCGGATACAGT
>WTSP01016670.1:25000-33392 GCA_025331215.1 Actenoides lindsayi | reverse complement strand
TTATTTCTGTCATTGTTGATAGTTTGTTATTCTCTTTTGGGTGTCTCTTGTCTGTGGTTTTTTTTTTTTTTTTTCTCCGGCTCTTCCCCCCCCCCCCCCCCCCCCCCCCCCGACAAACAGTGTAATTAAACACTTACCTGTATAGGAGTCAATATTCCTCTCTGTTTCCTTGAGAGATGAGTTAATGCTTTCCATTCTTTTTGAAATGAGTTCACAAATATCAGTGAAAGAAATATCTTCTTTAAGTTAAAGGTATTAGAACATTTTGTCTGACACAAACAAACCATATTCTTCCATAGTCAAATTTTGTTATAAACCATAGGCAAAGTTAAGGTTACAATATACTTTTCCTTACTTGACAGACTCAGAGGAGAACACATAGCTACATTATTCAGACTTAAAATTCACTTTCAGATTACAGTCTAAATGTACACGAAAGAAAGAATTACAAAAAAGTGTTGATTGAGAATTTCTGGACACAAAATGTGTTCTAACAAACCACTGCTGATTCAAAAAAAAATAAAAAAAACCCCAGCTGTAACTCAACTAAATCATTTTGTGGTTTGAATCAAGCATTTTTCATCCCTTTATTCAGCATGTAGCACACAGATTAATGGATATGCTTCGGTAACTTCGACAGTGTGTGTTCACTGAACAATTGGACCACCAAACAAGGGCTTCTTCGGTCTATTCTCACATCAATGAGACACTCAAAAGAGTTCCAGATTACTCCTTTCTCCAACTCCACTCACAAGAGTTCGCTCTGAGTTGTAGACATTTATCTGACACGACTGATAAATTTGGGCAATTATCCTCCCTCTCTCTGGAGATCCACTTTGGCCCTTGCAACTGTAGATCAATTGAATAATATTATAAGACACAGTGTGCATGGACAGCTAGAAGACTCAATGTAGTAAAAGGGGTTTAAAAGCTCTTCAGTCAGTTGGAAGTAGAGAGCAGAGCTGGCACCACTTTCAGTTAGGGAGGTATCTATGTTTCTCAGTACAAGCTTAGGCTTTGATTTCCATAATTGCATACATAAAACTACATTAATGCAACATGTACGAACAACTGCTACTGTAATTGCACACACAGATTGCCTACCCACTTCTTTGTTCCTGCAGTTTCTGCATATATTTGGCAGCTATGGTCATTGGGTAAGCAGTTTTGGAAATCAGGCACATGTTGCAATTATTCAAGTAGTAAGTCCTACCACTGAAGAACCAGAAGTATAAACTTATCCAGGAAAATCAAAGGAAAAGTGCCTTTTTTTCTGATTCTTTAAAGTTGTTAACTGCAACACAAGGAGGACCATGCATTGAAGCTGATATCATAACTCAAGTGTGTTCCAAGAGGGATCTCCAGACTAAAGACAGAAAGGAGTATCTGAAAGGTATCTGAGCAGCCACAACATAAAATACAGTACATCTCTATGGCACAAAAGCACAAAACCTTGAACCATTCCATGTTGTTGGTATTCTACAAGTGACAGATAGGACTTCTGAGGTGCTGAACGTCTTTGACACTCTAGTCATCCTTCTTCTGATCACTGTAAACAACAAGTGAAGCCTAGGAGACAGTGCTGGGATTTGGTGCTTCCTTGTCACAAATAGCCTATCCTGAAACAGAAAATTTTTTCTTGAGTCAATGCTAGAAGGTGATTACAGAGTTTCAATATAAAGGCAGTTCTTTCTGAAGGAGTTATTGCCTACTATTATTGCATCCTAAGGCAACAAATTTGTGGGTGCATGTTTGTAGTGCATGTGTTTTCATAAATATACCTGAAGAGAGAAAAATCAGCCTGTATCCAATATACATCTAGTCCATTTGATGCACTTTCGGTTGTTGTGTTTTAAGTTTTAGGGACTTATTGCCAGTTTAGGCAATATTTAGGGACTTATTCTTGAACTTCCTCTGCTTTCTTCCAAGTATTCTTGAAAATTTGCTACAGGTACAGGCCTAAGCAGAGCTCATTGTCCCTCATGCACCAGCTGAAAGTAGTTCTTTCCACCGGCACCCTGTCTGCTTCCAGAAGCTTCTTTTGTTCTGATGAAGTTCTGTTGCTCTGAGATACTTGTCTATGAGGGGTCCAAAGCTTTGGAACTTGCCTGTTACTGCAGTAAGATGATTTTAGGTCCTTCCTGAGTGTGCATCTTAAAGCTCTGAATAGGTGTGTATTTACAGGAATGAATGAAATCCACTTCAAATTATAGCATAGATTGAGAGGGGATGTTACCAATGTTTATAAAATACCTAAAGGGCAGGGATCAAGAGAAAGGGGCAAAACTCTTTTCAGTGGTGGCCAATGACAGGATAAGGATCAACGGACACAAACTGGAACACAGGAGATTCCACTTAAACATAAGGAGAAACTTCTTTACTGTGAGGCTTATGGAGCACTGAAACAGGCTTCCCAGAGAGGTTTTAGAGTCTCCTTCTCTGAAGACTTTCAAAACTTGGCTGGATGCATTCTCATGCAACCTGCTCTAGGTGAACTTGCTTTGGCAGTAGGGTTGGACTAGATGATCCCCAGAGGATCCAAACCCTACCATTCTGTGATTCTGTGCTCACAGCACATGAGCCTCTCTACGAATTGGTAGGTTCTTTAAATGACAGGGATTCAGTAGCTGAAAAAAATAGTCTGCTATTCTCTTACAAGGGTTATCAGGCAAAACAGAACTAGTCGTTTAGTTCTAGTAATCTCATCTATTAAATTTTCAAATTCTGACAAATTTTGGTTCTGGCATACGCACATACACGTGCATACACGCTATCATATAAGTGTTCTGTTGTTAACACATCTTTCAATATCTGCATTTTATTATACCATTACCTGTAGTTCTCATTTAATCACAAAATTCCCATTAACACAGTTGGGAGTTTTGTACAGAGATCAAGGACCAGATATTGCTGTGATTTTTAACTACTACACTATTCCAGAAAGAATCACACACGTTTCCAAACTGTATCTCCTTGTAAAACAAATGTGTAGAAAATGCAACTACATAACCATGATATAATGTTAAATACAGTGGAAAGTATAAAAGTATGTAAATGAGTATGTGCTACTTTGGATCGACTGTTAAGCACTAAGTATTTCTCCTTATTTACTATAGATTTCTGAAAATCCTAGCCTATAGTAAGCTCTTAAAATAAAACCATGAACACCACAGACATTTAAAAGAAGTTCAGAACATTGTGCAGGATAGCTCTAGAGAAAACTTTTGAGAAAAAAAGTCTCATGATACATGTGAAGATTAGCTAATAAGTTTCATTATTCTCATTATCATTATGATTAGCAGTTCAAAGGGTAAGGTGTGGAAGCAAGGTTTTACTGAAGTGTATCTTGTAATGGTGAAGCTCTACATTATCTACTTTATTTGTGTATGTACTCTTGACTTTCGAAACAGACATTGCCACTCCTGTTTCAGGAGGCAGGGTTTGGTTCATGGAGAGTGGGGGTTGTTAACTGAGGCTACAGCTGTCCACTAACACTGTCTGGCATAGTTTTTTGTTTACTGAGTCACCTGGTAATCAAGATGCATCTACGTTGTGTATTTAGCACAAAACCCAAGTTAAAACCACAAAAAATATTTAAACCATATATAAAAAAAAAAAAAAAGTTAAACCTTAAAATTGAGCATTGTTCAAATGCTTCTTTCACCAATAGGCTTGAGGCCATGATCACTTCCCTTGAGAGCTTGTTCCAGTGCTTGACCACCCTCTCAACGAAGAGGATATTTGCCTAATATTCAATCTGAATTTCCCCTGATGCAGCTTTAAGCCATTCCCTCACCAGACATCAAAAAGGAGAGATCAACACCTCTCTCCCTGTTCCCCCTCATGAGGAAATTGTAGACGGCAATGAAATCACCCTTCAGCCTCCTCTTCTCCAAGCTGAATAAATGAAGTATCCTCAGCTGCTCATCGTAAGTCATGTCCTCTAGCCCTTTCACCATCTTTGTTGCCCTCCTTTGGACTCATTATAATATTTTTATACCATTCTTATGTTGCTAAGTCCCAAACTGCACACAATACTCAAGGGGAGGCTGCACCAGTGCTGAGCATAATGGGAAAATCTCTTCCTTTGACTGGTTAGCTATAATATGCTTAGCACACCCCAGGATAGCCCAGATCCTTTTGGCCTCCAGGATACATTGTTTACTCATACTGAGCTTACCATTAACCACATAGTTGCCTCAAGCACTTAAATACTTTGACTTGTCTGACTGTAAGAACTGAACTGAGGACACAGAAAGAATGCTGAGCCTTGGTCTCAACCTCTCCTTGACTCTGGAGTCCAGCCAAGGAACAGTGTGCTTGGCACGTGTTCTGTCTCACACAGGCTTCCCTGTCTCACATTCAGCTCCTGATGGTTTTCGCTGTCCAGAGTGGGTTGGGACCAGAGGAAAAAGTTTAGGGCAGTAAACATGAGGGACAACCCTGATAACGAAGCTACTGTTACAAGTTTAACTGGCATTGCATGTTGCAGAAGAGAACAAGACTCACTGAGTTGTCTTGCAACTTTAATCTAATGTGTTAATCCTCAACCCTGTGTGCTGTCAGCCCGTTGCACTGGACCGAAAGCAAGCTCCTACTGTTTGCATATAATTTTTGGATCAGTTACTTATAAGGTATTTTCAGTTCTAAAATATAAAAAGTGAAGGTATGGTAATATATCATGCCCTTATTAATTTCCCCCTTATTCATTAATCACATTCACGTAGTAGAAGTTTTCATCCCTGTCTCTGTATGGTACAATAAGGTGTGGAGAAGTTAAGTGGTTTATTTACAGATGTGCTATGGGCAAGTAAAACTATAGAAATTGAATATATATACCATAGTTACCTTTCTATTTTCTAGAAAAAATAACAACAACAACAACAAAAATCACTGCAGAAAATTAACACTTAGTACTTTGAAAAAATACTTCTCTTAAGATATTCACTTATTGAGTGTATCTGAAGTTGAACATGTCAATATAGTTCTATAGCAAAAAAAAAGACATTTAAAACATAGAAAAGAAAGCATGTTGAAATAATATTATGTAATGGAGAAAAAAAAAGGTTTTGAATATTTATTTCCTCTCCCAGTTTTTAAAGGTTCTGCATTAAATGAAAAAAACCTCACTCAGTAGCTCCTGCATTTGCCTGTTTCTGGTGTTAATTATCTTTTGTTTGCCCTTGATAATCCTGAGGTTGGTATGCAGATAATGAAGGCTGCAGAATCATCTCAAAGTGTAAAAAACAATGGCATTGTCAATTCTGCATCACAACACTTTATAAATTATGAATGTTATCCACATTAAGGAGAATGGTAGACTTTTAAAATTACTTCCATGAATAGATTAAATTACAAGTATTATTACATTTCATTTTATTAAGTGCATCTTAGTAGTTATTAGGGCAAATGAACATGTTCTCTCAATTACATAATAACATTAGAACTAAAAATTATGCATTGACAGTTCCAAATGCATAATGCAACATTGTATATTAATCATACCAAACAATATTTTCAGTTTATATGAAGACAATTATTACCTATTGAACAATAACATTCTTATTGATTTATTGCAATTCAGCTCAACGAATGATTTTTTTTGTATAAAAACTTTGACTCTTTCCTGGATACTTTAATATTTTTTAGCTCTTAGAAAAAATGTTAGAGTCTTTTAATTTGTCCCTTTTATTAATCTCATTACAGTAAGACAAAGTTTGTCATATATTTAATTTTTAAATATCCCAAATAAGACAATGTAGCACACAGTTAGCATGTATCAATTAATTTAAAAGAACATTTTGTTAATTTTACTGTTAGCAAATGTTAATTATTTACATGATGTGGCTTTTAAGTTACATTTTAATTCTCTCAAACATTTCTGGTGGTCAGATCTATGGATTATAATGCTCTCTTTTATTGCAACAAAAAATTTTCATGTAAGTAGATTATTAATGTTTAGGGCATCATCTAAGAAGAATAGGAAAAGCACCTGATACTAGCCTACTGACACAAGTGGCAACATTTGAACTCATTTAACTGGGCGACATTGAGACCTTGCACAGGCATTTTAGACACCTGCAGAGCAATCATTAATATCGATACTTTCAGATACTTTAGTAGTATCTTTCTTTTTTTTCTTTTTTCTTTTCTTTTTTTTTTCTTCTATATTACATGCATTGGTTGCAGCCCTGGCAAATGTATTTCTTTTAAGTTGTCTAGAAAACTGTCTCTCACTCTCCCCAGTATTTCTAATACTTGGTGTTAATTAGATCTGTAATGCATATACTGATGTACTGTTATTTACTTTAACATAACTGGCAAATTTTTCAGTGCGATTACTTAAGGGATAATCATTCAATCATTAAAAATGCAATTTTTACAGTGTCAGCAGTTTTTCTTTAGACAATGAAGAGATTGTTCTCATTTATTGTATTTTTCTATCTTGATTTTGAATTTAACACACTTGCTGTCAATATTATCAGATTGTGCCACTTTATAAAATGTTGGTATAGTCTGGGCTGCTGTTTTTGGGGGACAGTTATTGACTTATCAGTAAAGTAACACAAATAAATAAGAGATGCTTCTGATATTCTTCATACCAGCTGCAGATCACAGTCAATAAATCAGCTTTGAAAGCGAATGCAAATCACTCTAAATTTGTTGGTCTAAACGTTAAAAAACTAACACATGCCTCCTTTATCACATGAGTCTTGAACATGCAGTATGATCTGCTTGATTCATCAAGAAGAATATATAAATGTGCAATATTACATATGCCTCAGGAATACAAAAATGCATTTTAAATTGATATATTTTTTGAAGAAACACAGTGCACTGTGTCTGAGTATTTAAATGTCCTTTTTCCTGCTAAAAAACAACTTTTACTTTATATATTATGCCCTTATGCTTCCTACCAGCTGGGGTAGAATTTATGAATACAACCCACAGAAAGCCTCTGGAAATGCCTGTAACAATGAACATTTAGAATCAGCAAATGTTTTAATTGGTCATTTCATGGGAGTATGTAGTCAGTGTAATTAGACATTGTTTATATTAACAGTGTGTCGGGTAACATGAAATGACTAGGTGATCCTTTCTGGCCTAATGTTATTAACTAAACAAAGTAAGTTAGACTCTTTATCACCATTACATCAGATTAAAAATAACTGGAACTAATATACGTATAGTTGACTAACTAGCCTTCTTAGTTCCAATTAGTTCTTAATTAAATTGTATCAGTAGTGGTGTCAGACTTACAGCTACACTAAATTGTCTTTGAATTTGTCTGATTCCTTTAGTTCTCCCTCTTGCCAGTAAGAAAGTTTCAGTCATGAAAGTGTTAACAGCTCCTTTGAAATTACTCCTATTTAAGAAGAAAAATCATATTACTTTCTTAATCTTTCTAATTCTATTCTCATAAGATGATCTTGGATTTGTTCGTTTAGCACAGACTCTTTAGTGCAGTCCTGATTTCTGTATTAATGAATTGAGAAGATGACATCAGGCTCTTAGGTAAGTGCTATAAACTCAGTCATATGATTTTTATAGTAAGATATCATGTGTAAAAAAAATGCCAATATTTTGTCCTTTCTTACATCAACGTTTCTTTGAAAAGTAATAGTTGGATACTATATAGGTAGCACACAAATACCACGTAGTAGTTTGTAATTTACCTTTTGATCATCACAAGAAAAATTTCTACTGGGAAATAAAAGCCAAACATAATTCACTAAAATTACACTGAATGCCCCCTAATCAATACAGATAAATCTAGAGTTTGTTGTTAAATCGATCCTCTCCTTTATAGAGATATACTGTCTTGATTGTTTTAGGGATAATTATTTCACAGGGAATTTTTACAATGATTAGTAGAAACGAGACAACAGTAAACTTGACTTGGAGCCACTGAATTACTGTGCTGCAGAGTGCATTTGTCTCTTCTAGTTTGGAGCTTAGTGATATCAATACTGATTTATATCATTTCATGCAATGATGTTTTCCCGAGAGAAATGAAGTGAAGCTGATTTCATTTCAGAAATGAACAGCCTCTGTGTTTGTTTTTCTTTTTATAAAATTGTCAGCTCTTGCCAATATAAATACTCACTGATCCAGACTTTCCCTTCCTGCTTTTATCACTTAGGCTGATTTCTTGACATATATTATATTGAAAAAGTCCAGATAAACTTTGGAGAAATAAAAAAAATAAATGTTTAGACTAGAAAGACAAAGGTTGAACTAAAGGATTACTTAAAATGGTGTTACTGAACTATTTCTATACATATGAAAATGCAATTTAAATATCAAATACATAGAAAGTCAGAAGTTTTCTGTTTCAGTTTCCATTTGTAAATGAAGATCTTTGTAAGTCTGCATGATTTTAACAGATCAC
>WTSP01016670.1:0-20000 GCA_025331215.1 Actenoides lindsayi | reverse complement strand
TATATATTCTATTTTTTATTTAGCTTTTGTATAAACAGTGAGGATCAAAACTCGTAAATAATCAGTTGTGTTCCAGTCCAAAGGGATCCTGGTGGACTTTGTTGTTCCTGAGAAATGCCTTAGAAATTATTCTTCCCACTGAAATACCAGAGGCAGAAATAAACCATAGTTCTTCGTTATGTAAGATCAGTATATTTTAGGTAATAGGCCAGAAAAACCATGAAGAATCAACTGAAAATTCATAGTGAAACGAATTTGTTGCTTACCAGAAGTTTATATTTATATTTTACTTGTTTGTTTCCAAGTCTTACTGATGGACACATGAAATACAGAGTTGCCTGTAAAGCTATTCAGGTTGAGTTCAGTACCAGACTGTGTATTTATTATGATTCACAGGTAGGAATTCAAAATAAATGTGTGGTATGATTTGCCCATGAAGGCAGACCTATTCTTAATGTGCTTGGCCAACGTGCTGAGCGATATCTCTGTTGGACTGACATGAAGACACAGCAGCAGACATTGAAATTGTGATTTTTGTTGCACCAAGCAATGAGGAGAGGAACTGTGAGACAGTGCAGTACGTGCCCATCCCTGAAAAACAGAGGAACTTTACACAGTTTTCTTCCTTACATCTATGTTTTATGTCCTGTCAACAGAGAAGCTGACTGGTTAATTCTGAATTAGGAAAAAGCTACAGAAAACCAGAAGACCCTCTACATAAGCTCCTAGAGGCATAAACATTATTTGTAGCATTTCATTCTTATTTAACTGAGGGAAGTAAGTGCTAATAAATGTTCAAAATAAAGAGATTAGAAATGAGATTTAGCACAGTCAGGGATGATGGTTATTCATCAGAAATACCTGTTCATTTTTTCTTTTTCTTTTCTTTTTTTTTTTTCTTTTCATTTTTCATTGACATAGCTGCCTAAGAGATTGGTTTGATATTGATAATTCAAGGAGGAGCAAATGCATGTACTATGAACTTGGATGAGTTTATGCTATCTGAATTTGCTAGAGATTTTATTAAATAAGACTGTAGCTCAGGACAAGCTGATCGCATTTCACAGCCTATTTCCCCATACTGCCTAAACGCTTATTTACCAAGAATGAAATGCATATACACATACTCTGGAGCACGTGTTAAAGCTGTGCTAAACATTTTCCATGTAACTTCCAGCTGGCAACATTCTGCCAGAAAGCCTGGTACTTAGAAATGGTAAATAAATAAAACAAACAAAAACTTGTGCTGTAACAAGGAGACAATGGAACAGCTGCAGGGCATGGAGTAAATTCAGCTTGACTTGATGTGGACACAGTGGCTGGATTTTACCCAAGAGATATTAGCAACATTCAGGTTCCTAAGGGGAAGACTTTGGAGAGGGAAGAAGGGATCTCATTGGGAGGTCTCTTAGCACATTTGGAAAAATAAACACAGAAATGATGAAAAATAATATTTAAGCAGCAAAATCATCATACACTGTCCTCCTGCAGTATGTTGAAAAAACATGAACTTGTCTCAGGAAGAAAAAGTAATGAACAGAGCTTTGGTTTGTTTTATTTTGTTTGGAGGGAGAATAGGAAGAAGATGGAGGGCGGCTGGAGCCTGGGAAGGCAAACAACAGCCACCAAGTGAAGGAAAGAGAAACAGTGAAGGTAAGGAAAGCAAGAGCAAAGAGGGTGTATCAAGTGTGCTTCTAAAGGGTGCTGCTCAACAACAAAAAAGAAACACCCTCCAAACTTTTAAAATTATATTTGTAAGGGCAAAAGTAAAACATAGCACAAATGCTTCTCTCATTAAAATATTTTCAGTTCAAGCAAATTTTGACAGCAGTTCCTCAACACCAGTAGTGGTAACTACAAGTGCAATAGAAAAAGCTATCTATAGTATGAGGAACATTTATGCCTTTTTTTCTTTACCTTTCATGGGTGGGCTGTCTTCTACTTATAGTAATGTACCTTGATTGTTCTTTGCTGAACATTTTCTAGTAACAGTCCACTG
Organism: Actenoides lindsayi; assembly: GCA_025331215.1. Taxonomy (NCBI): domain Eukaryota; kingdom Metazoa; phylum Chordata; class Aves; order Coraciiformes; family Alcedinidae; genus Actenoides; species Actenoides lindsayi. The sequence goes on along the minus strand of WTSP01016670.1, from coordinate 18,001 downwards.
AAACTTGTATTATCTGTGTCCTTTTGTTATTGAAGACCACATCCTGGGTTTATTTCTCATACAAGGTAGTTCTATATATTAGGAAAGAACACCCTGATATATATTTTGCTTTAGGCACCCACATTTCGAAGCAACAACCTTAAAGCTCTGTAAGGACCAGTGGTAGTGATGAAACTGGAAATCAGAGATCAAACTTATAAACGATATACATCAAGTGAGTAGATCAGATTCCTATATGTTGATTTCCTGTTATTTAGTAGACAGAATGTTCTGAGCTGGAAAATGTAGTAGTTTAAGAGAAAGTAAAATGAGGTCACATTAATCTGCACTCTCTTATGTTTCTACTCAATGCATGAAGGAGGCTATGCAAGAATTTCTGACATAACCATCACTCTGACTTTGGCTTGACTGGGTTGTGATGATCAAATGACTTCACTTGCCTGGTATGCACTCCTCTGGTTTTTACATCCTTGATATCCCAGTTTATACAGGTGCACACGCTGACTTCCTCCAGGACACCACAACCACCGATAATTGCATTGCTAAAGCTACATGCTGTGTTAAAGGTCAGCAGAGGGGCCTTAGTGGTGAAGTGGCACTTGCCTATCAAAATGCAAAATACTGGGGTGAAAGAAGTAAAACCGAACTATTATATGCTACAAAACTTGAGACATTCAAAGTCAAGTATATCATTCTCATGTTCCAATACCCAGAGAAGAATGTCACAGCATGACTCCATCCTCGTGACAGAGACTGAAAGAAGAATGAAAAATAATGCAAAGTTATCTTCTTTTTGTTAAAATCTATTGTAATCTTGTGTTCTCCCTCTGTTACTGCACTGAAATAAAGACATTTTAATCCCAGGTTACAATTGAGAGAAGCCCTGATCTAATAATGGCAGAACTTCCTGATCTGATATTTTAGAACTCAGAGTACTTGTCACTTATGAATATTCATATAGACCAGTAAAAGGACTATATTCTGTCTGCAGTTACAGGCAGGAAAAGAACACAGTAATTTCTAAAGAGACAGCAGAATTTTATTGAACACGTGAAATATTAAGGACATCCACAACAAAATTCTTGTAGGAAAGTGGTTCAGGAGAGGTGTATGAAACTGTGGCACCACCATCATGGAACACAGCTTTTAGAGATTAAAAAAAAAATTGGGAATTCATTTCAAGTCTTAAAAAGTTGGAATTCTTTGAGGTAATGTGATAATGTGTATGTTTCTCTTACATGCAGGAGTATCCATGCTGGTCAGGTAAAAGAATTTTTCTACTGAAAGCCTGTCATGAGGTTTACAGTTAAGGATAGTTAAAAATGTGAGATATTTTACACTTGTATGTGTCCCTTCCTTTACAATTAAGTAAAATGCAGAATTACTTGATGGTAATATAATAAATATTTAAGAAGATTATTTTCCAGTGCTTTCTGACAAGACAGAACTTGCGTATAAAGAAGAATCATCTTATCTCTAGCAAGAAATGGGCTTGTTCCAATGGCAGATGTATTAACCCAAGCAGATACTCAGTAACTTGGTTGGTCTGGAGGACTGACTTTCATCTGAAGTGGGAGACTTGTATTCCCTGAAGAAATGAAGGTTATTCCATTAATAAACACCTTGAAAACAGTTGTCCCTACCTTGCAGCAGCTCTGATGCTGCACTGGGCTTTTTTCTTTCCTTGTCATTAACACATCAAATAACCACTTGGCTGATCTAGTGGCTTTGCTTCTACCAGTTTAAAGAATTAAAGTTGCCTATGATAAAGTCTGGCAGGCTCCAGAGCAAGTAGAATTGTGTGAAGACCACAACTTTACAGTTGTTAGTAGGAAGTGGAAGCTTTGTTTTCTGGCAATGTACAGATGTTAACTTATCTCCCTGCATCTCATGGGACTGTATTCCAAGACTGGAGTTCTTTTCAAAATTGATGGTTATGAAAACTGATTGCTGAAGTGAAGGACTGATTAAAAAAATATTTAATGTCCTCAAATCAAATTTACCATTTAAAACTGTCCTCTCCCCAACATGGGAAAGAAAAAAAAAATGGTTATTTAATGTGACTCCAAACTTGCCTTTTGTTTCACCATTTTCACATGTAGAACAGGAAAAGGAAACTACAGATTGTCAGAACTTCACCTCTGACTTCTGCCTAGGGGACTCTGGAGCCATGGCACATGCCTCTCTTCTATGTTCCCTTGCTTGCAGTCTATGAGGCACAAAGGGTCGAGCACTCTCAGGCTCTTTGATCAGCAGTATTCCACTTTGTATGCATAATACTCTATTCTTCTATTGACTAAATGAAATCAAACTCCTGACCACTACTGTGCTGTCATTTTTCCATGCTCCAGGCCAGTCCCATTCAGTACATGCAACCTCTCTGAGGTGTAGCCAGACCATCATCAGGTGTAGAAGCTTGCCTACTTAAATGAGTCTACAATCTGAGCTGCTGAGCTTTCTAGACTTCTTCAGATGGAGGATGCAGCTCATTTTCCTCCCAGATAAATGTCTTAATCCTTAGAACAAAATTCAAAACATTCTTTTGAGATTAAAAATAGCTGTAAAAGAAGAAGTGTCATAAGCTTGATGCTTGTCCAAGACAGTCAAGGTGTCTTGGGAGAAAGTCTTGGGAGTTTTGTGGGTGAGCTGAAGTGTGAGAGGAAATATTTCAGCCTCTCTCACTGAGAGTAACAGTTTCAATTTCTGATATTATGTATATAAACTTTTACTTTTGCTTTCAGTCCCTGCTACTTATTATACTTAATAGTTTATTGTGTTTCAGTGTGTTTTCCATATTCTGCCTGAGTATCATTTCCACAGAACAACTTCAATTTAAGGAACTTTATTTCCATCCTTCACCCGAAGATCCGCAATTGCCAAAGGAATGCCTCTGATTATTTGGCCCGATTTTTCCTAAAAGTATCCGTGCTGAGGTAATTTTTGTGTCAGTGCCTGCTAGATAGTATCCCATGGACTTCCTTATCTCTGGGACACCAGACCTGAAGATGTTCAAAAAGAGCAAAATTTGCCTTTTTGGAGCCTATGAATGTTTTAGTCTATGTGAGACAAGTGTGTCTTCATGCACTGTGTGTTGAGAATCATATCCCATCTTGAGTTAAACCCATGAAAACTCATTAAAATCAATGGAGATACACAAGAAAAAGTGAATAAGTAGCATTTAGATCAGAAATGCTGAAGTCTCATCTGTAGGCTTAATAATCTATTGATAGAGTCATTCTGTGTTCCAAAGCATGCCAACACTTCCTATAACATGTTGTGATTGTGCTGCACCTTCAGCAAAGGTGGGTCGTGTGTTTAAAAATGACACTTGCTTTACCATTCTGTCTAAATTGTGGATAATGTTTTAATAAATGGTATTTTTAAAAAGAAATATATTATTTGATAAAATTATTACTCAAACTAAATTCCATCAAATTGTCACAGTCGTTATGTGCTTAAAAAGCTTCTGCTCCTCTATTATTAAGTGGTAAAAGATTATAATTTGATAAAAAAGGATACTAAAGTGACTGAGTTTAAAAAGTATGTTTCAATAAAATTCAGCATAAAAATTCAAAGCAAAATGTAAAAAAAAAAAGATTTTCTTTATTATTTTAAATCTACACATTTAAAAATATTTCAGTGAAAAAAACGAATGTTGTAATAGAAAGTACCTCACATATACTACACAATCCTCAGTTTCCACCATTCTCTCATTCAGTTATATGATGACTCACCAATTCATACTTATACACTATATACTTCTTTACTATAATAGATACTGTGTTCACACTGTAAACATTAATATAAGTGAAAAAGAGATTGTGATAGTGAAAATTAAGACTTAATACTTTGCAAACCCTCTTAGACAAGTGCATTAGTTTTGGGGGTATCATCCCTGGCACCATCCCTGGAAGAGATCTTTTTTGTAGTCATAATTGCATAACTGTGCTTTTCTAACACGACTAGTAAATATATTGCAGTTGATTTTTCCTGGACACAAGTATAGCCATAATGACCACTCCTTCTTTAAACTCATAGTAACATGAGAATGAAAACTGCAGAAAGATTTTTTTTTCTTGTTCACTATAAAATAAAATCAAACAATAAGTAGCTAGGGCTCAGGTATTCAAAAGAATGGCTTGAAAACTGGACAGTAAAAATGTTTGAAGGGGTTTAAAAATGAAGGACTTGAACAGCTAATGAAAGAAACGTTTGATTAGTTATTAAATCAGCAACATTGTCAATTGAATAAGAAATAGAAATAAATTAAATAAGTACACTACAGAAAAGAAGAAACAAAAAGAGCACCCTGGGAATGACCCAGAGAATACTGAAGTTAGTAATAATCTATTGAACATTTGGTAAACTAATAGAAACCAAGAGTAAGGCTATAAAAAGCTAGGTCCTGCATATTTAGATTCATTCCTGGCATCGTAACATTGCTTTTATTAAAAAAAAAAAAAAAAATTAAAAAAAAATGAAAGTGGTGGGCATCGGTCTGATCCTGGAATGTCAGTTCTTGTACCAGACATTCACTGCATCCAGGACAGAATTAGTACCTCAGAGAATCCCTCTGATCTTTCACTTGGCATTTGATGTTGGTAGAACAGGTTGTGTGAGCACTTCAGTATTTTAGTTACAGTGACAGACTGAGTAAGAAGGATCTTGCTGCAAAACAAGATATCATGAGTAACTGATTAGGGGACTGAGTTATGGTAACTTGGGCTGTTGCATCATCACTACAATAATAGGTCCAGCATTATCATCACAGAAACTTACCACACTTCTTTCTTCACCCCATGGGTGAGTTGATCATACCAGATTCCAGTAAAAAGGAACGTTTAACTCAAAATACATATTTTAGTGCTTTAACAGGAACCAAGTGACAGATAAATTTCAAGTTGCACTTCAGATTAAAACTGCAGCAGGGTCTTGACAGTGAAGTCTTGAAGATATTGAGCCTATGGATAAATAAAAATGAAGAATATAATTGCAATTCATTCGGAAACAAGTTGATCTTCAACTGTGAAGCACAGTAGATTTTAATTTTGTAACAGAATAAGCAGCCTGATGTCTTGATCTTATCTTAGAACATGCCAAGGTGTCATCACTGGAAACTAAACTCTCAGGAATTTAAGCATCAGATGAAAAGACATGTCAAAGTGTGCAGGCCAGCATCTAGAAAGCTGTAAAAAAGCAGTAGAAGGCAAGATGTGTATGATGCAACATTTTGTTGACCACAATGTACAGCCTAGTACCTTTGGCCAATGAAGCTGGTGGACAGGTTATCATTTCAATCACAACACATTAACCATTTCATTTTGGTGACATCACAGGAGGCTGAATGAAAATGCACAAAGGTGCCATTGCTCTTTTGTTAAGGAAATGATCTGTTGCCTTCCAAGGGCAAAATCAGCATGACTACGTTGGGGGTGGGAGTGCTAAAGGTCAACATAGCGTTTCATCACAGTTTAAGATAAAGTAATACTCTAGAATGACTAATGATATGTTTGATGCTGCTGAAGTGTTATTTGAGGTGTTTAAATATTTTGTGGGGTTTATTTTTCTTCACCCCCTAAATGAAAAAGTTGCATTTTAGAATTTTCAGACCACTTGCAACATAAAGTCCTTGAAAAAAACTCTAGACAATCTCTTCCCCTCAGATTTGTCTGGTATTTCTTGATTTATTTTTTTTTAAAGTATTTAATTTACTTAAATTTTGTCTCTTTTATAGAAAAACAAACAAACTACAATTAAAAATTCAAAATGAAAAATAAGAAGACTGTTTTGGAAATAGTAAAATCAGTTTAAATGTATATATTCTCCCTTTTTTTTTCCTTCCCCAGATCTACTTAAAAAATTTCTCTCAAATTCATAAATCCTGAAGTAGTTTTTGAAAAGTAATTTATTATCTTTGCCTATCTCTGCTTGTAATGTCATCAGTTACTGATCATAAAAATGCAAGATTTGTACATGCAGAGTAGGTGTCCATCTCTTTTTCCTTTTTGTTTTGTTTTGGTTTTTTTACAATAAATTTTCCAATTGTGCTACATCATTCAGTTCTTCTCTCCCATATACATGATAATGACTTTGGATTTCTGTTCTAGTAGGACTCTGATGTTGACTAGCTATTGTTAATATTTCTATTTATTTCTGTTCCTGGTAAATTGATCTTGAGATAATTTCTGGATTATCTCCACTAAATATATTTTCTAGATTGTATTATTGGACTCAGTTCCCCTACATAATCATAATCTGCACAGAAACACTTCTGACACCTTAGCACAACCTAAAGGCCAAGGTTGAAGTTTTAACCTTAAAAAGTGACATTTTTTTTGACAAGGGATGGTACTTTACTGTAGTTCTTGGTTGTTAATACAAACAGAGGTCAAGTTTTACAGTAGTATTTATTTATGACTTCTTTATATCAAGGCTCTCTAAACTTCATCTGTGATATACTCTGTCACTGTTTCCCATAAAAACGTCTACCAGAAGGTATTGACATTAGTTACAAGAGAAAGGAGCAGCAGCTCTTTAGACATGTAACTACTGTGCCATTTTGATGTAATTCAGTTTAAATTTCAAACATTTCTATTTAACATAATCAAGTGGTATGAAATCTTCTTTTAAAATGGCAAGTATACAGTACTAGCTCAATTGGCACTTAGCAACGGTCCTTTTACAATATGCACAATAGCTTCCAGCAGGGAGTTTTTTAAGGACCATCCTCTGAGAGCACAAACTCACACACGTACAATCAGGAGACATCAAGGTTCTATCTCCAACTCCCCTTGAGATGTTATTTAGCTAATGCACAAATGTTACAGCTAAGCTGTTAGCTTGAAAAATAGAACAAGCAGTTGTGTGCAGGTACACATCTTTCCTTTTTTTCATTCCAGGATACCTTCATTTTATAATTTCACATAAAGTAATATCTTGAAAGGTGTAGTATGTGATTTTTACTCAATAGACGGATTTCCGCATTTAAATACACTGCTGCAGTCAAGTGCCCTGTCTTGAATACTGTATTCTATAGTGGCAAAGCACCCTTAAGTGGGTATAGAGCTGAAGTCATTACTGGGTATACTCTGGTTGAAGTATCACTGGAAAGATATAGCTCTATCACAGGCTACCATCACCAGTAAATCCTGCTATGAGCATAGCTGTTTTATATCCAATGAAAAGATCTGGCCCTGCAGCTATATTTCCTCGAGAGAGTCAAATCCTGGCAAACAAGCCCCTTGTCTCAACTGCAAACCTCCCATGCTTACTGGTTGTCATCCAAAACTGTGCTGAACCATATAATAAGTTCAAATTTCATTAAGCCTGGGAGCAGAGGAGTTTCTTGCATGCTGCTAAAATCATGGCATAATGTTCTGAACCGGATGATTGCATTATAATCTCATTCCAGCTGGGATCTTCTTTTCCTAATAGGCAGCTTTTATATCCAAGATAGGAAAGTGAGAGAGACTCCAACACTGAAGTCTGCAACAGTGTTACTAAATACATTGCTTAGATGTTGCACACATGGAAAGAGATGATGACATTGATAGTACTGTAGTAATGCTGTCTTGTGTGTAAGACTTCAATGTTGGCTTTAATGCTGTCCATATAGAAAGATGCAACAGCAACATGGTAACATCATGGTGACAGCCAAGAGGACTACCTCTGCCTGATGATATTTATTTTACTTTTTTTTTAAACTAATAAGACATGTGACCCTTTAGTAAGAAGCCCTGATGACAGACTGATAGACAAATCGTTCAACCTCTTTCCTTCTAGTCAAATGTTTTTTAACTGCCTGGAAATCCATGAAAGTAGGAATAAATTCAGGTTCGATTTTTTTAATCATAAAGAAATGTAGATATGAGTTAATGAAAAGAACGTGTAAAATCATGGTGGAATTTCACTGTTTCATTGGAAGGTAAAAAAAAGAATGTTTCCAGTTAAAGCCTTTGCTTAGACATGTTTTAATTGCAGTTTTGATTTTTTCAATTTTAAATGACATTTCAAACTTGTGTTTAATAAAGCAGAATTCAATAATTCTTCAAACAAAACTGAGCATTTTATATTTTAGATTGAATTTTTTTAAATTTTTTTTTTTTAAATCTGCAGAAACCATTGTTATTTATATTATTTCAGTTTTGGATCAAAGTAATACATTTTCTCTCAACTTTGTAGTTCAGACAATGAATCAAAGAATCACTGATAATCACATGTCCAACTATATGTACTATTATAGGCTTCAGCTGAATTAAGATCCTCTCTGTAATCCAGTCTATTAAAAAAGCCTACATGCTAAATTTGCTTGATTTACCTGCTGAATAACAAAGAAAAAGACATTTTTTTAACTTTTTTTAAAAATTCTCCTGGCAAACTATCAAACACTCTAGAAATTGGTGATCATCTAAAATACTTCAGGTTGCTCCATTCTGACTATTTTGGAGCAGGGACAGCTGATGTTAGAAGCAATTTTTTTTATGGCCATCTTGAGGCCCACAACAAAACTTCCTTTTCTTGACTCCCAGGCTCTGGTCTGAAGTATAGCATTGGACCATGAAGCCAACATATTAGGTCTGCAGAGTCAGATGGTTTATACAGGGTCTCTATTTAAATGATTGATGATGAGAGTGCACAGTGATTCACAAGAAATTCTGACGGTTGATAGTGGCTCATTGTCTACACCATTTGGGGAGTGGTTGTCTCTCCCCATAGATGTCATCTATTTAGGCACAGCAAAAAGCAAGACTGACACGCTGTGGTGCAGGAGTAGAATGTCATTTTTAAATTTCTGTGGAAGTGTTTTCCTTTGACCACTGTGGTTGCCTAGGTAAACTGGACCTGGCAAAGTCTGCTAGAGAATTCACTTGCCCCAAGGCTCAATGTTTGATTTTCATGGTTTGTCTTTGGGGTGTTTTAAAGCACTTGTTTTACTTCAAAATCCAAAGTGCAGCAGTCTACAGAAATTGTTGACAAGTGGCAGATTGCCTTTTTTTTTTTTTTTTAACAGAATCATTTTATAATTACATCCAGTTTAAAAAAAAGTAAATCTGTAAGTACCTCTAAACTAATTTTTGGCTATTCTACAGCTAGCAGAGGCCTAACTAATTTTAAACAACTAAAAAAATGATCTGGGCAGACAAACTTCCCTGCCAAGTTTTAGGTGGATAGGATCCAGAGTGACTGAGATATTAAATGTGAAAACTCAGTTCTTACAGTTGAAATGCCAAACTACAACATCAGGACCCTAACGCTATAACTTTTAAGAGAGCTAAGTGGTGTAATACTGTACATAATTATTTCACTCATGAGCAAAAAGGCCTATTACTCATAAGTTCTAAATAAGTTATAAGGGATATTTCTTCAGAAACATATGTCAATCATTTGACCAAACAAGGCTGTGTTTTGCAATTTCTATGTCACCTTTTTTTGGACTTGTTGCCAAGTGTAAGTTGACAGATTTTGAAAGTCCATTGGCTATGGTCTCAAGAGATATTTCATAAACTTTTATTTATTTAGATCAAATCCATTATGACAACAAAGGCTAAATAAAACTTCTCTCCTACCACCTTTTTTTTTTTTTTTTCCTTTTTTTTCCACTTCCCTTTTATTCCTGTCTTTATCTTGATTTTATGCAGTACGGTATGTGGCAGAGTACCAAGGATAAAAACTCAGCTTTCTCTGTTGTTGATGTACTAGCAGCTTAAACAGCATTTTTCCTTCCAATTTAAACTTTCACTTTTTAATGAAGAATTTAAACCAGTAAAGTCAAGCATTCCTTGGGTTTGCTCTTTAGTAGGAAGTAAGTTTGAATTGGCACTGTGATTGCTAACGTTCTTCTTTAAAATCTTATTGAACCAAAACTAGAAATTGTGTTTAAATCCTCAATCATCTAAGAACATAAAATACCAAAAGAGCGATAAACAAAATTGAAAAAAAATCTAAACAAATATATTTTACAGCTTGGATTTTGGAGAAACAAACTTGTCTTTCATTTCTCATTTATTAATTTTAAGTAAAATCATTCAGGCCTAACTCATAAGAGAAATTCCCCCTTTGAGGGTGACCTCAAATTTCTCTCAAAATATACAGCAACATAAAATATACACAGAACATTTTATTCCAATACCTACACCATCACAGAAAGATTTTTTCCAGTCTCTGAAATAACATTGCAGACTTCTGGGGTTTTCTGTGTTATTTTATGTTGAGGAGCTCCAGAAGCTTTCCTTAGTTGCAATAGAGTTCCTTGAGCTGGCTCAGTTTACTGCTCTCAGACAGGGAAGTGGAGGCACAAGAGACTTTGTAAGCCCCTGGAGCAACATGTAAAGAAACTGGTCTTCCTTTGTCTCTCCTTTCATATATACTCCACATTTTCTATTGCTAGGTTTGGGCCAAACGACCAAAAGAGTCTATGAAGCAGGACTATTGTACACAGTTGTGATACTAGAACTGTTGTTCCTGGTTGCTGACAACTGTGTGGCTAAATCTGAGTCCTTAACAAAAGCTGTAATGTTATCTGGCCATGGATCACATATAATGTGGCCTACTTCAAATGAGACAGCCATCTACTGTTCTAGCTAGTAAAGAGCTTGGTCCAGCTATGAATGCAAGAAGAGATGTCTGAGGCTGTGCTTATCCTGAGACACTGAGTTTTGTCATATTCCAGACAAGATCAGGTTTCCAGAAGGTGAGCTGCCTTGCCTCCAACAGGAGTTAGATACTATAGTACCTTGAGAATCTGAGCTATTACAGCTATTTAGAGCTTAAATTTGAACACGTGCTTATCTACTTAACTGGCCTTCATGATATTAGTCATATCACCTAAGAGCAGGCTTATCTTTGAAGTCACTGACTTTTATAGCTCTCATTTCTTTGTGTTACAGGTGCTCTGTACTTCAGCGAAGGCAAAATGCTTGTTCAGCTGTTTATTCCCCTTCCATCAGATGTTGAACAGGGTATATGGTTACACTGAAATCATGTCTGCAAAGTCTTTGGATATCTTTTGGGGCAAGGTTGAAGAAAACTGTGAAATATTAGATTGTGTTTATTTTTCCAAATTATATGAAATTTTTATTTTATTTTCAACACATCTGCTAGTGAAGATTTAACTGTGTTGTCAGCGGTCTCACACACATTTTTGTCAGAAGACTTGTAGCTCCTTAAAAAAAAAAACCAAAACAAAACAGAAAACAGCACTGGAACTGCAACATAACTACAGCAGCATCTGCCCTAAGCTAGACAATCATTCACACTTCCCTCAGAGCTTAGTCTTCACTGGACCCATGGTTCATAAATAGCAACCCTCAGCTGCTGTGTTTATCAGATATTTTGAATTAAAATTGTGTTCAGGTTTATTTTTCAGATCCCATATTATCAGATAACTCCCTGTGTTGAAATGGCTGTTTGGATAGATTTTCAGAGAAGAAAAAAAAAAAAAAAAGTATTGTATAGCACAATAGGTGCAGTTCCTTATGTTCCAAGAAGACAGAGAGAAACACTCAAGCTTCACAAGACGAAGTGGAACTGACTTAGTTGGACTGAATAGGAGTTTTGACTCCCTAGATGTCATGAGAGTGAAACACAATGAATCACCTGAAGAAGTGCTGGAGAACTTGGCTTAAATTGGCTCTTTGAAGAAAGCATAAATAAAGCTTTATGCAGTGTATCTTCTCTGAACAGTTAAGAGTTCCTCCTCCCTTCAGGTTCACTATACTGTCAGGAGTACAAAGGGGTGACCTTATTCAGAGGCAGAAAAGCAATTTTATTTTTCAAGAATGGGTACTAATCACAATCAGCTCATTCCTGAAAATGAGGCTGAAGGTTCCAAACTGTGATGGCATCCTTGCAGAACACGACTCTACATATAGACCCCTGAGATCTACATGAATATGCAACTAGATACCATCAGATATCTGTTCTACTTTGGTTGAAAAGGGACCTTCCTGCAAATATATGCAGAAATGTGTAGTTACTCCACAAAGAACTGCTTCTCTGATGAAGGCCTACATCTAAATTTCTCTTTATTTGTGGATGAATTAAGCACAAAACCAGTCATTCAATGTGAACTATGAACTCAATGCTCAAAACCAAGGAAAACAGCGCAAGAATAGGATGAAATATTTCCTGAAGCATTTTTGTCAGCCAAACCTAGGTATTACACATTACAGCTTTACACCACAGTGAATAACCATTGTGTACTTGAGATCACCACAGAAAAAGAAAAACTATAATAAGAATATTTCTGTATTAAAGTGAGTTCATTGCTGTGTAATTTTCTAACCAAAACGACATCCACAACCTTCCAAGATAAGCATGTTCCCAAAATGTCTTCTTTCCTGAAATCTTCATGTGCATCTAGCATTTCTCTAAACTTTGGTGCTGAAAGACAAAAGAGAACCCAGCTGTCATTTGAGGATTCATTCCCTTCATCTGCATCCTTTCTCATAATGAGCTGCATTGACAGCTTTGGTTAGCTTGACTGCTCCTTCCTTAATCCATGGGAAAGCTGAGCTTGGACAACCTTTTGCTCAGTGTGGTTTGTTCCCTCTTCCTTTTCCACGCCAATTCAACTTTCCTGGCTGACATGTGAAATAATCTGGAGGAGCCTGTGTTAGTGCCTCACAAATCTGCATGGGTGGAAAAAAAGGGGACAAGATAGTAATGGTAAACCAGCCACAAATGCTGTTGTCTGTGGCTACAGAACCACAGACCAGGTGGGTTATGCAATGGATGTCTTTGTGTTTCTTCATGCAGATGATTTTGTAGCACATGACTAAACCCTGAGTGCAGACACATGGCTCCAGAGACATTTGCTCAGTTTATGGGGTGAGGGAAAAAAGCAGAATATATATTTCAGAACATATTAGATATTTCTGAAATACTTGATGGTACATATACTGTGTGTTTAGTACATGCATTATGTCTCAAAGTATTCATGCATGGATATTTACTTTTATTATTTATAGACCAGTTACAACACCAAGCCCACTTCCAGACATCAAGAATAAACCTATATTTCACAGCTTTTTTTATATCAGACAGTAAATCTTGCAGATGGTGTGAGTACTGTGAAAGTTATCTGACCTTGAGCAAGAAGAAAACCCCACAGAAAGACTTCAATCTCAAAAAGCATCAAGGTGTGTCTAAAAATGGTTGCTTATGTGCAGACAGAGACAGTTTGGATCTACCCTAGGTCTCTTGTTAAAAAAAAAAAAAAGGAAAATACTTGTTTAACTCAAAAATATCAAAGCCAAAAGTGTTTTCTTTCACAGTGGATTGAGCAAGGTGTGGGGTCGGCACTGTTTGTAAATGGTTTCATTGCAGTTCTCCAAGAAATGTACACACCAGAATTAAACGGCCACATCTGATTAAAAGACCAACATCAGTAAGAACACCAGTATTCTATTCTGCAGCTTGCACCATATACTCGCACTGCCCCAAAATGTTCCACATGGCGCTTTTCCTCATGCCAATGGTGCTTTAAGAAGCCAGAAGACTCTGTCAGTGAAAAAGGAACCACTTAGTACCAGAAACTAACAGGTGTTAAAGTTGGGAGAAACTACCACAATCATCTATGATATTCAGCCCTCACAAAACAAGGAATATTCTCAAAGTGATCTGTATGGTGTCAGTGTATAACTGCAAAGATTAAAGAGACAAGAATGTTTTTCATATAATTAGCACCTGGAATGGTACCTCTCTGCAGTAGCTATGTCTGAATGGTTAAGTGTAATAGTCTTTTCTTGGTCTCTGAAGGCAAAATAGATGTCATGTGCCTCAATCTTCTTCCTCCCAAAACAGGGTGCCCGTGGCAGATACTGCTCCTGAAAAACAACTTCCTGAACCTGTGCATTGTCTGAGGGTAATGGTGGGCCATAGAGTGTGTGAGCAGCCTAGACAGCACTGGTCCAGCGCTCTGCACTATGCTGCAGTCTTGCGTGGCTTACAAGCAGGAGTGTGATGATGTAGACTTTGATGTATTCGATACATAACAGAATGAAAGTTTTTTGACAAACTTTAAAATTTGGCCTTCTGTATAGGAATAGTCTGAGCATAAATGGGAGTTTTGGACAAATGATGTCTAAGCTATATATTATGCAATTAAAACTCTGAAGTCTGAGTGAATATTTTTGTTTTAACTCCCATCATGTTATCTTGGGATAGTGACTTGTATGGTTCAACAGAAACGTGTATCTGTGTATATATTTATATATATACAGTGTGTGTGTGCATATAGATATAGATATAGAATGCTTATTGCTATACAGTGTTAAGGTCACTGATTTCTACATAATATGTGTTGTGAGAAAAAATTTTTCTAATCATGTAGTAGTCCACTGGCTCTGCAAGTGCTGGTCAGAGATAGGTTTAAAAAAGTATCAGATGTGGCAAAAAAGGCAAAGGTTACAGGAACTCTTTACTGATGTCTACTGTAGTAGGAGTATACTAAGGCTCTAAAGGGTTACTTCAGCTACCTGTGGGATATTGAATACAAAGTGCTACACCCTATCTCAATGGAAATGTCTATTTTTATATATGGATATACAGAGAGAGATATAAATCTAGTTTTAAGGCTATAAGAAATATAAGTTGCTATGCATCAGAATAAACAACTATGTAGCCCAGGATTTCTCTTCTGAAAATAACTATACAGGGACTTGTGAAAAAAAATCCATGAACAAGGAATGGACAGAGTGATAATGGTTTTGGAACCTTTTCCTTGTCTTGCAACTCATGGCTGGGGGATTTCCTGACCAGCAGGCAGTAGGTACACTACTATAGTTAATAAACTCCATGGTTCTTGATTTCAAGAAACTATTAGGGGTTTTTTATGGGTTTATTAGAGTTTTGGCCTTCACAATATCCTGTGGCAATGAGTTGCCTGATTTAATTAGGCATTAAATAAAAGAGCATTTCTTTACGTCTTTGAATCTCTACTTGATCTATTCACTTATGATACAAATCATGGTCATCAACTGTTCTATATTCCAGTTCACTATGTCATTTATGACATGGAGTACTCCATTCCTTTGTAATCTCACTTTTCCTACTCTGGCCCATCTTTCTTACATGACATTTTTGTATACCTACTGTCTCCATTTTCCACCCATTTTTCCACTGTGAGGTAAATAAGTACTATTTCTACAAATAGAAATACTTATGTTAATCTCTCCTTCTAAAATATTGGTAAGTGGAAAACTGTATTACAAAGAAGAATATACATCTGTTAAAAAAAGCAGCCAGGAAAAGCAATATTAATTTCTACAGTGAAAGCATAGGAAAAGCTGTGATATAGAATGCCAGATATTTCTAAAATCACACAACTTCATGTTCATTTCTCAAAATTTCCATAAAAGCAACACAGACTTTGAGGCCAAACCTTTACATTCATCTTCCATCAACTTCAATTACTGATATTTAGTAGTAAATTCATGGGAGTTGCAAGTGTTCAACCTCTGGAAAAATTTGGTCATGTTTAAAATTTAACCCTGAAAACAGTAAAGCTAGTGAATAAGTCACTTTAAAGTAGGTTTTCAAGCATCTAATGGCAACCATGTGAGCCTGTGTACTAATGTTAATTAATGGTTTCTATATCCCACTGTTCAACAATAGCAGCTCAAGTCTGAAACTGTGATGTAAGGCTAAACCCCTATAATGCTCTCATTCAGTAATAGAAAAATCTTCAACAAACTAAGCCTTCCAAGATATCTAACTGCAGATCAGCAAGGGTACGTATTCTTCCTAGTGATCATAATGATTATTTTACATATAATAATAAGGTACAAAAAGCATGGAGCAAACAAACTGAGCCCAAAGAAACCTTCGTGTCATCCCAGTGATTTCACAATCCACTAGAGCTTTACCATTGTGCTTACTGTGATGTCACAGTAGTCTCTGGATGTGTGACCCTACTAGTATATATAGCTTATGGTTATCTGTGCTGTTCTTTCTCTTTATCCACAATGCTAAGACTAACTTTTAAGTATAAAATAAAATATTTTGATTTATGACAAAAAGGCTTGTTAGGGAGGTTGGATACTAAATTGTTCAGTGGAATCTTTATCCTTTGATTATGTAGTTGGCTGAACAAAAACATTCTGATTCATTCCATTCCAATTTAACTCCCTGTTGTGGCTGACCCAAAAGATGACCTTATTTTATGCTTTGTATCCCTGGGAAAACAAAAAATACAGTGATAATTGTTAATCATCGCATTTCATACCACAAGTTTTAAGCTTTTGGCTTAGCATACACAAAAACTAGAACAAAAGTAATGCAAATATATAAAGGCTGGATATACTCTCTTGCTGAAATCCAGTGTTAAAATTATTTTACTGCAATTGTAGATTAATATGATCATTTTTGCAATAATGAAAACTTTCACTGTGTTCTTGGACTTTGTATTTAACTTGATAATATATCTTGAAATGTAGCTGCATCTTAATATTTAGCGTGAACCTATGCTCTTTAGAATGATGCCTTAACTGCCCGACTTCTGTATTTGAATTCTACTTTTGTTTTGGACTCATGTGTTTTCAGTTTTTCTTTTTACAAACTTACTGCTGTATACTGTCATGCAAATATTAAGAAAAAGTGCATAGATACCTTCTTACTACATCTTTTATCATCTCCACACTGCCTAATTGCTATAATCAGTGCAATTAAAGTAAGTTTTTGCAAATTATCCAAAGTTATAAATATAAACAGACTCTGAAAACTAGTTTTTATGCAGAGCACATTTTAATGCTCTATGTACTTGTTTCCATAGTTAAGGACATGGGCCAGAATCTGGAGCTCTAAGCATATTTTTCAACTTTTGTTGCTTTCAAAAAAATCCCCTGAATTTTGAGGTACAGGTCAGGTTTTTACATTTTTTTTTAAATTTAAATCAGTTTTCAAATTTTAAAATGTGTGAGTACAAGAGAGGAAAAGAAACAGAGGAAGAGAAACTGCGTGCAAAAGAGAATCTGGCTTGGCAGAATCTTCATATTCTATTACTAGAAGAGTTTGTTTGCAGGAAAGTAGTCAGTAAGATAACCCACGTTATAAGCTTTTCTGAACCTGAAGTACATTGTAGTAAATTTTAGTATTATTCATAATCCCACTATGCTGTTACAAAGTCCACAATAGATTGGGGTTGATTTTTTTCCCTTCCAAATGTTCTATTCCTAAGTACCCAATATTTGTCCAGTCACTCTGATACCTAATTGGCAACAGATTGAAAGCGCGAATTTCCCTGCATGGTTCCAATGCAGACTAAAGTAATAAAAAATTCAACTTAAACTTGATTACTTCATTCCCTTGAATGAGGATGTGTCTTAGTTTCCCGTGCGCTACCACAATAGTATGGCAGGGTGAGGGGAAAGGGCACTGAGCTTCCTTGCATCACTCCTCTTACTCTCTTGTCCCTCAGTCCAACAGATGCATCTTTTCCCCATCCCCAGTCTCCTTAGTCTTATGCATAGGCAGCAAAAAAGTGCATCTATTATGTAATTTAAGGTAGTTTCTACATCTGTGGTGCTCAAGCATGGAGCAGGAGGATATAGGTAGATAGAGAGAAAGAGAGAGAAACAACGTGCCTTGGTGGGGCAATAAAGTCTTTTTCATATTGTCCTCTTATAATAAAAAGATGTGGCTACATGAGCATTAGAGTTGGAACAAGTATTTGCATTTATGTGCATTTACGTACATTATCTAATGAGGAAATAAGTGCTGTATTGAGCATTGGATATATAGAATCTCGTTGTTGTCTGTATGTGTTCATTCTAGTTTGCATTGCTATTTTCCAGAAGGTTTGTAAATTACATTCACAGTGCTATTCCTGATAAAGATCATAAAATAAGCTACTATTTTTTCCTTTTTTTTTGTTTGTTTGGTAGTTTGGTAGTTTGGTTGGTTTGTTGAGTAGGTGTGTTTGGGTCGGGTTTTCTCTTCTCTTCTCTTCTCTTCTCTTCTCTTCTCTTCTCTTCTCTTCTCTTCTCTTCTCTTCTCTTCTCTT
>WTSP01016669.1:0-62466 GCA_025331215.1 Actenoides lindsayi | reverse complement strand
AATGCTAGGATAAAGGTTGGACTTGATGACCCTGGAGGTCCCTTCCAACCATAATGATTCTGTGTGATTCTGTGTGATCAAGTGTGTAAATGATCATTATAATTAGATCCACTGCACATGGTAACTGAACAGATGCTGAGTTGGATTCCAACATGGGACCAAATCTGTAGTCGGTATAGGAATTAGAAATCTGAATTTGGCAACCAACACCAGAATTCAGACTCAGGCTTATGGCTTAAATCATGGAGATAAAGCCAAACATTTTTAATTGTTTCTCACTAGACATAATGGTTATTGGCAATGGGAGGAAGAACATTTGTGCTAGAATAGTTGAGCACAAGGAGATGGCTGTGTGAATGGCCAGTTTTAACCACGTAATATTCAGTAGCCGCAGTATCGACTTGCCTTTTAAAGGCTGATAACTGGTTATTTGCCATTGTTCACTGGAAAAATCTCTGACTTGGGAACATTAATAAAGACTACTCCAGGTTTAATCTCACACCACTCCATATTTTCCTGCTTTTTAATTTTATGTCAGTATTGCATAAATATTAAAAGCACCTGTAACAATAGCCTCCCTTTGATGGGGATTTTAGGCTTCACATGAACCATCACCACAGAGGAGAACGTTTTAAGAATGCAGAACAAGAAAAGCAAAGTTTCATGATTGACTCTGTCAGGTCACAGAAATCATCTGCATTTTGCTGCTGTATTTGACTACTCAGTGACTCTCAGCCTCAGTCTGAATCTTACCTGAAAACATCTTTTTTTTGCTTTGTTTTATTTTTTCTTTAATCTGTTGCCTTTATTTCACACTGACTCTGTTCGTTGTTTAAATCTGTAATGGCACTGTCAAATTCTTGGGGTGTGATTTGCATAAGGTATTGTACAACATTTTATTCTTTTAGCAGAGCATACCCTTTCTTCAGAAAGGCCAGAAGTAACAGAATAGTGCAAGCAGTATTTAACAGTGAGTCACAGCTCCCATCGATGCAATTATGAAGGGCAATGGTACACCCCCGTTTATGGTTTTGTGCAGGCACTAACAGAATATGTATGGAAAAAATTTCCATCTGGAGATAAGGTCAAAAGCAAATGAGCCATTTCAGAAAGCAAGGAAAAAATGTCCCAAACACTGCAGTTTGTAAGTTGTTTAATGTCATTTTGTAACTAGAACTAAAACTTAGACTGGTTTTGTGTAGGAGAAAATGTATGTGGATTATATCATTGTAGGCAGCAGAGTTTCCAGAGTAGGCTCAGGGTCAAGTGTGAATTGAGTTGTTATTTTAGAAATTTGAAGAGCTAAGTATATCTCCCACCCTTCCACCTACCCCCATCAATACAGTTTTAACAAATTTTATCTATATTCCCATTTTTTCCCTATGACTCCCATTCTCCAGCTTAGTCATAGTGACATTTCAGGCTATGAGGAGGGTTAGCTGGGGTTCCATACCCAGGAAGCATTTGGCATGTCATGTATGGTATACTACTGAACTTTCTGTTTTAATAAACCTCGTACATCCAGACATTTTTTTTTCTACGAAATTACCTTAAGTTTTAAAATACAGAATACTACAAACAAACGAACAAAAAAGCTTTCTTTCCCACCAACCTGTATCTGAAGTACCACTAGCTGTGCATCCAGGGCATTCTTCACTGGGAGCCCTTTGAACCACAATTTAATCTGTCTCTTCTTCTCAGCTACCTTCAGCTTCAGAAATCTGATCTTTTCGTCCATAACTTGTATCTCAATATCTCCATTTCTACACAACATCTCTTGCATGTTTATTTTTTCATATAAAATGCATAGTTCTTCTTCTCTATCTCTGAGCAGAAGAACACTGCAATAAGCCCAAAATGGAAAGATAAAAATATTAAAATAAAATAGAAAAAAGACTCATATTCAGTGTATTCCATTCAAGAACACAACTGGCAACCTTGAAAGACAGTAATACTCCGTGAAAATGTACAAAGCTTTCAGAAATATTATTGTAGTGCCACAACAGCATTTTAAATAGGTAACAAAATAATTGCAATTTGAAAATGACAGAATAAACAGCTGCAAATGTTACCCTAGTCTCTCATATAATTTTAGAAGCTCTTCTGGACTTCCGCAGCATTCATTTAAAAATGGCTTAACATGATCAGGGAGCTTTACGTCTTCTACATTTTTATACCTTATCTGTGCACAAAACAGAGCAGGAGGCTACAAGTTCTCAAGGCATTCTGCAGCCAGGCCACCATATTTTTTTAATAACCATTCTGAAGAATGAACATCTTCACCAATGGAGAAAAAAATCTGTGTAGTGCAAAGCAACACTTACACTGCCGTGAGGGAGATTGTTAACGAAACATTGTAGTGAGGTGCTCTTTCAGCATTCCTAATTTGCAGCTCTCATAAGTTGAAAAATGAATGTCAAAACTAGAGACTAGAAATCATCAAATTCACATCTATACCTCTCATTTTGTCGCTGAATAGCCCGTTCATAGTTTTTGTGTAGCTGCACAGTTTCCTCTTCAATGCAGGTGACCGTATTGGTAAGTCTCTCAAGATTCAGACACCGTTGCTTTTTCTTTTCTTTCATCTCATGCATGATTTGTACAATTTTACGATAATCATTTTTGAGACTGTCTGTAATTGCTAGATTATTTGTATTCTTCACATGTTGTTTCTGCAATTTTCTTATAACAGAAAAGTAGGAAAGTTTTTAGTCCTTTCAATTTGAAAGCAATTTCAGCAAATAAAAGTAGAGCTTAAACTAACTCCTCAAATACACAAAGGATCTTCTATGTCACTCTGTTTCACAGAAGCATTACAAGAAGACTCTCTGAGAACAGCTTCTCTCTACAAGCTTTTTCCAGCTTTGGGAGACCTGGATTACAGCCCAAAGAAAATGCTATAATTGGAGCACTGCACTACAGCTTTTTTCTTCTCCACTGGGTAGTCCAAGGGGATGTAAGAAAGAAAGTTCAAGGGCAGAAGCATAAACTGTGCTGCAAAGTCTTAATGTGTAGAAATCCTGCCCTTCTATTTAAATAATTTTGTAGTTGTGATTCAAAGGTCTCCAAGTTTATTGTTTATAAAACAACATATCACAACATTCACAAAAGAAAGAAAATGATCTTTCCTTGTTTGACAGATGAGAAAAAAAACCAAACCCACAATGAAAGGTTAGTGACAAGATCACATTACAAACCCATAAAAATGAAGAACAGAATTCCTTATTTCCAGTAACCTTGCTGGCCACTAGATGATGGTCCCTTGCTTTAAAATACAGATTCTTGTTGCCACATGGATAATTCATTTGCTCATGACACAGAATGTAGAATGTATTTGACTGTGGTAAGTATCACTTCTTGACAAGTATCACTACTTTATCTACACTGGGAAGATATTCATGTCAACATAGAAAAGCAGTAGTGAAAGGAGAAGCATAGTCTCCTATTACAATGCAGAACTGTAGCTGAAATATCCTGCCTCCCCTGCTGGGCTCCATCATTACATGGCTGAATTACTCTCTACAGAGCAGGGAGCTTCTTTCTGGTTAATTTTCCCTGTGTGTTTAACACTTTTTAGTTCCACAGGATATTGCTGAATTGACTTAAACTTGTGTAAAGCAAGTTTCAGACTGAAAGCCTGACAGTGTTGCAGAAATGCAATGTGTTGTATTTCCTAAAAAAAAAAACTTTCTCATATTGGGACTGATAACTGCAACTTACACAATCTGAAAGACAGAGTAAGTCAGTGAAACTGAAGTCTATTGCTGGGATTAAAAATATTTTCCATAGGCAAGAGAATTAGAGGTTACTCAGTACACTTTACTAGTTTTAAAATTAGGTTTGAAGGGATTAAAATGTCTGTGGGATCTGTACTGGAGAAGGGTCATCTATAATAATTAGATATGGCTGATATCTAGACTATACATGTACAATATTTTGGCACAGAAACACAAAGTTTTGGGAAAATCAAATTAGTTTTAAACTACTTGATTCTGGCTGCGCTGTTTTGCTTACATAGTTAACCACTCACTAGCTTCCTACTTTCCTAACTACTGATTTCAGAGACTTTGTCATTCTGTCTACATTACAGCATATCTTCAGTAGGATGACAAAAAGATGGCAAAAAGACATCTCCACTAAAATAACGGTTGAAGAAAAAATAGAGTCACAATCACCAACTGTTCTGCCTCATCCTCTTTGTTGTGACTGTAACCTCTTGTTTTGACTAGGATTGCCTGGAAGTTGAAATTATGTGTTGTTTAATCTGAAATAAATGTTACCCAATAAACTTCAGTTTGAGTTTGAACCACAAAACCCCATTTGTTCTAATTTAATAATTAGACAGCCACATTACTAGCTAGTAACTAATTTAATTGTATCATGCCCCAGTGTATTGTGGAATCACAGGTGTATTGAACCTCTTTTTGTCCAGAATAAGCAAGTGTGATATTGTTCATATCGAATGAAATCTCATAATTCAGATATTAGTGGCTCCAGAACTGTGGTACAAAGGAAATGCGATAATTTATCTCTTCAAAGACAGAAAAGTGAGACAGTAGCCAGACAAACTGCAAAAATGCTTTATGTCATGTGTAATGCCCAAGCTAAGCGTGAAGTGTTGGGGTGACAAGAATTTGGAAGAGATTATGTAAGGATGTTGCTAAATGTCTTTGAATCAGGTTTTAAAAGTCAGGATAATAACTATCAAGGATGATACAGGTGTAACCGAAGTTGGACTAGATTATCTCTTAAAATTCTTTCTAATCCTGCATTTCTGTAATTGTCATCTATAGCTTACTTAAAACTCACCTTTCCTTGGTTATAACTGTATTCCTTAAATTTTCTATTTCATTTCCTAGCAATTTTACCCGGTTTTTAATTTCACTTGCTTTCTGCTGAGCAGCATGCACCAAGTTTATACATTTACTCCTTTCATTTTGGATAACATCATACATTTTAGCAAATCCTTGGAGTCTGAAGAAATGACAAGTGTGAAAGAAATAATGATTATAATTTTATACATACATTATTTGGATAAAAATTGCTTTAAAAGACATTTCTTAGCTAATATATTATTATTTTCTTACTGTCTTTGGATGTCTCTTTTCCTCTTTTTATGTTCACTTATTTCAAGATCCCTTCTTTTTATTTCTTTAATAATATTTTGGAGTTGTATCTGAAATTTAAATAGAATTCAGTGAGCTCTGTAGATATATCAAAGAAATATCTTCAAAGAAATTACTCAGAACAACTATTCCTCTTAGAGAAGGAAGACAGTGAGGTGAGATTATTCAAGGAACTTATTTGAATTGTAATGAAATGCTTTTATTGTAACAACATTAAAGAATACATCTTTTCGATGTATATTAAGCTTACAATGACTGTTATTAATGTAGGTAATTTGATGCTGCAGCTTAAAATGCTTGGTCCTTTATATCTGTAGTTTTACTCTTTCTATTAATCAGCCTCTCGGCTCCATCACTATATAATTATTTGGCATATGCCCCACTGAAATTGTGTATTTTCCAATATAATTTCCTGTTTACTTTTTTGCTTTTAAGCAATCACTGATTATTAGGTAGAGTGCTACATTTACATTTTGTTATGGCTCTGGACCTTTTATTTTCAGTTGTGTTCAGTTTTTAATACCCTGTGCCACTACCCTTCAATGGACAGGCCTTTTCTCTCCTCCCACTGGTATCAGGAGGAGGAGTTCGGTATTAAAAAAGCTGGCACATGTTGGATTGCACCTCTGGGTATATGTGTGCCTATTCATTACTGTGCATTATTCATTTTTTTAGATCTGTTTATGGACTGATATTTATTGCAGGTGCAAAGCCTGACATGTTTCTTTGTTTTTATAGACAGTCAGATATTCCCAAAGTGCTAGAAGGTTAGTGTATCTAATTTATCTGAATACAAACATACATTGTCTAGTTTGTGCTCAATATACAGACCTGGTAGTATAAACTGTTCAACATCCCAGCACATATATGATATTATAATGCAAGCAAAATGTGGGCAGCAAACTCAATGCCTAGCCCTAGTTTCTGCGACTGTAGGAAAAGTTTTCTTTCTATCTTTCTTCTTATTTACATAACAATTTACAATCAGAAGTATGCTTCTCCTTGGAATGAGTATCAGGTCTGTTTATGTTTTAATGTCCTTGTATTTGTACACATAGCTGTACTTCTGAGAATCTCAGCAAAGCTATCTGCTTTTCTGCCTCTTTATTCCATAGGCTTGACAGAAAATGTCCTTTCAAATACCTTATTTCACCTGTGGAATGATATTTTAATGTACCATTGCACTGCACCATAAACTGCCAATAAAACAGCACAGTATTGCGAGCTTCCTGTGTTGTGACAGAACTTCAAAGTGAAGGGGGAAATGAGAGTCCTTAAGGCTCTCCTCACTAGTAATTTAATTTCTCCATATACCAACTTTCACTTTAGAAGAGTCTTTCAATTATATGAGATAAATTTTTACCTGGGCTTTCTGAGCATCCCTAGATTTCTGTTCCCTCTCTTCAACTTTCAGACAAGTCACCTGTGCAAGTCTGGATACCTCATTTCTGCATTTTTCCTGCTCTTTGAAAAGCCGTGCTTCTTCAGCAATATATTCTTCTAACATGTGGGCATCCGTACCTGACATCATTTCCTAAAGAAAATTAAATTCAATTCCTTATGCATCAATGCATCACTGTTGGCAGACCTGAAGTCAGAAATACTTTGGGTGTATCTGCAAAGTACACATACATATAGACCATGTGGATTAAAAAAAAATAATTAAAAAAGAAGTTTTAAAATATCAGCTGAAACCCCATTCACAATCTTTATAGTAGCATGTCAAAATATTTTATCACCGAGAGGCATTTTTGTTCCTCAGTCCAGCCCATCTTTCAGCTCTTGTCCATTGGGCAGAATGGTTCATTATGGCCATATAATCTTTAAATTAGCTTACCGTGAGGTCTTGACATGTGTTACAAAATGTGTAACACATTCAGTGACCAAATTTAGACATTCAAAAGATAGTAAAGTATCTAGATGCCTAGAGTTGTTGGAGATTGATTCAATACAGCTAGTAAACTAAAGAGCTGTTTGTTCTACCCAGTGTAGGCTAAGAGGTGAATGGATGGCTTCCTAGGCTCCAGTGGCTACACAACTATATTGCTGTTGACTATTGTGGTGCATTAGACACATATCCCATACACAGTGACATGTAGATACCAAATGTACATATATTCAAACACAAGCTGAATACCACCTTATAATGCTAACAAATTAAAAGACAGAACAAAAAAAGAAAATTAATATAAGGGAAAGAAGATAAGAAGGAATGATCTTATGGAGAAGGTATGTCTGAAATACATTGCTTCTTATAAAATTATTTAAATAGTGGCAAGTGCTAATACTTTCATAATCAAGACATCTGCATCTCCACACTATATATGGCTGCAGTGTGTATAGACAGACATCCAAAAGTGATGAAACTCTAACATGAAAAATCATAATGTACAAACAATTGTCCTTGTTTCAACAAGACACTGTGCCATATCCAAAGGAAATTTAAACCCATAATATTTCCAGTTGCAATGTTGTTAATGATATTTGGAAAGACTTAATCTAGAAAGTAGATTAGCTTTCTGCCTTCCAATATGTGACCGGTAATATTTTAAACAGAAACATGTTTTTTAAATATGACGAACAGGTGGTCTTTAAAATTGAACAAATATTATCACATTTTCTCACCAGATAGCTGCAGCTAGTAATTCCTGTATTTTTTTCTTCAAACAGTTCCTTTATCCTCATGATTAAAAGCCAACTATAATATCTATAAAAAAATCAATGATAATATAGCGAAAAAGTATGAGAAAGCAGAACTCAGCACCTGTTCAGCTAAACTTCTCTTGATCAACTCAATTTCCTTCTGCAGTTCTTGTCGTCTTTCTAATAATACTCCATTACTTCTAGGGATAACTTCTGCCTACAAAAATAAACCAAGCACACTGAGTGATGCAAACAAAAGATGTTAAAAATGTAAATGGCAGACAATTTATTTGAAGTAGTTACACTAAGTAAGAAATTAATTTTCTGTCTTGTTACAATAGCTAATCCAAGAGCTCTTCCCTGAGTAGAGTTCCTCAGCAAGAAATGCACATTTCTCAAATCTTTCAAGAAGTTAACTACAAAACCTTAACTTTTAAAAGCCCAGTTTAAGTGCTAAATTATAAGAGTTATGCTTTTCAGCAACTAAACTGTCATTAAAAAAGGAAAAATCACAAAGAGAGTCTATGTAAAGATGTCACCTTCTGAATTCACAGAGGATATTCTGAGTGAAATTCTGACCTTACTGAAGGGAAAAAATAGATCTACTACTGATTTTAACACAGCCAGTATTTCGCATCTGTGTAGATTTGATATAATAATATTTGCTTTTCCTTATTAAAGTAAGATTGTCTTGTTTTTTCCTTAGGCTCTAGAAAGTAAAAACTAACAACACAAACAGTTATGTACTAATTTATTTATTCAATCAGATTTTAAAATTAAGTGTGTGAAGGAAGATACATTAGAAGCTACTGTATGACTCAAATATAACAATCCCACTACCACTATTTGCATGATATAACTTGTAATGCAAAAGGTTGTATTTGCCTCACAGTGTCTAACTTCACTGAAAAATTTGTTATGGTTATAAATAATTAAGAAACAAATACAGCCAGTTAACTGGCTAACATATGACTAACATATGTTGCCTGTCCAAAATTGAAAGTGTGTAATTCATACAGATGGGAAAAAAATGACACTGAACGACACATCTGGAAGGTATTCAAAGATAATACACACAGCCCCATGGTATCTTTCTCAGATCTCAACCAGATGTTAGAGTTCAAAACACTATACCTCTATGTAGATAGTGAAATGTTTTGCACTTACAGTTTTCACTTCTGTGTTAATATTATAAAGTTAGATGTTGTTCACTTGCATGAAGGGAAAAGGAAACAAGAGGCACAGCAGTGTGGAAACTGTGGAGCTACTTTACTTTCAGATGCCAACTCTGAGATTTGATTTGACTTAAGTTTCCTAAAAGGTCAAGAAAACCTACTCTAAGCAAGTTACTTTCACCCTTGCGGAGGGTGCAAACATGGCTCTTCTCTGGAGTGTGTATTAGTTACGACTTCTGCTGTGTAAAAGGCTGTAAGTAGCCATTTCCACATTTTCAGGATGGGATTCCAAAGATGCCACCAACTTATTGAGTCTAAAAGTAGAAAGCTCATGTAAACATCTTTAATCCATTAAGGACTTTTGTTCACATAAGACATGACTAAACTTAGGCACTTTTGGCTGTCTGCGTGTTGGCGTGACCGAAGAGAAGGCATGCATGGAGAGGAACAGCAGGTCTGCTCTGGGCTGGCCTCAGCTAGAGGAGCCAGTTCTCTTTCACACAGAATGTCGGCGTTTAGCAATAGCTGACCTTTCACAACTTACTAAGAAGAAAAACACATTTGAAGGAAGTGTTTCTGTAATTTCCTTATTCTACAAACCAGCCATTCTGCACTTAGTGTGTGACGGACAGTAAGACAAATTTGAGGAAGCACACTGATGTACTGCTGCTGCTCCCATCAAACTTTTACACTAATTCTTGTGAATTTTTCAGTTGGAATCATAAAGAATAAATGTAAAGCTGGCTTTTTAATTATTTAAAGGAGCTTCAACTACCTAAAATATTTTTTTTCCCAGGTGTGCTCTCAGTACCATAGAATCATAGAATAGTAGGGATTGGAAGGGACCTCTGGAGATCATCAAATCCACCCCCCCTGCCAATGCAGGAACACCCAGGGCAGGTCACACAGGAACAGATCCAGTGGGTCTTGAAAGTCTCTAGAGAAGGAAACTCCACAACCTCTCTGGGCAGCCTGTTCCAGAGCTCTGTGAACCTCACAGGAAAGAAGTTTTTTGTCATATTGAGGTGGAAATTCCTGTCTTTCACCTTGCTACCATTACTTTTCATCCTATCACAGGGCACCACTGAAAAGAGATTTGCCCCTTCTACTTGACACCCACCCTTCAGATATTTTTAAACATTAATGAAATCCCCTCTCAGGGGATCCCCACTTCTCCAGGATAAACAGCCCCAGGTCTCTCAGCCTTTCCTCATAAGAGAGATGTTCCAGTACCTTTATCATCTTTGTAGCTCTCTGTTGGACTCTTTCTAGTATTTCCCTGTCTATCTTAAACTGAGGAGACCAGAACTGAAAACAATACTCCAGATGTGGTCTCACATGTGCAGAGTAGAGGGGGAGGAGAACCTCCCTCAACCTGCTGGCCACACTCTTCTTTATATACCATTGGCCTTCTTGGCCACAAGGGCACATTGCTGTTCCGTGGATAACTTATTGTCCACCAGGACACCAAGGTTCCTGTCCATGGGGCTGCTTTCCAGCAGGTCTACCCCAACCTGTACTGGTACATGGTATTGTTCCTCCCCAGGTGTAGGACTCTACACTTATCCTTGTTGAACTTCATCAGGTTTGCCTTTGCCCAGCTTTCCAGCGTGTCCAGATCTCATCGGATGGCAGCAAAGCCTTCTGGTGTATCAGGCACTCCTGCCAGTTCAGTATCATCAGCAAACTTACTAAGGGTACACTCCATCCCTTCATCCAGGTCATTGATGAAGATGTTGAATAAGACTGGACTCAGAACTGACCACTGGGGAACACCACGACTTAGAGGTCACCAGCTGGATGCTGCACCACTGATCACAACCCTATGAGCTCTGTTGTTCAGCCAGTTCTCAACCCATCTCACTGTCCACTCTTCTAACCCCCACTTCCTGAGCTTAACAACGAGGATGTTATG
Organism: Actenoides lindsayi; assembly: GCA_025331215.1. Lineage (NCBI taxonomy): Eukaryota > Metazoa > Chordata > Aves > Coraciiformes > Alcedinidae > Actenoides > Actenoides lindsayi. The sequence goes on along the minus strand of WTSP01016669.1, from coordinate 51,607 downwards.
GGAGACAGTGTGAAAAGCCTTGCTGAAGTCAAGGTAGAGAATGTCCACTGCTCTCCCTGCATCTACCCATTCAGTCACACCATCATAGAAGGCTATCAGATTAGTCAGACATGACTTCCCTTTAGTAAACCCATGCTGGCTACTCTTGATAACCAAGATAGCAGAAGCCAAGCAGAATCAAGCTTGCCACTCTAGTCTTTCATACTCCAGTACTGCATTCAAACTGACCATGATGCAGAGGAATGGTGATTTCACACTTGCTCTTCTAAAAGAGCCAAGAAAGTAATCACAAACCAGGGGAGGATGGGCTAAAATAACTATATTGTCATAACCTGTTTGCATTAGGGTAACAACTTCTGGAGTAAAATACTGCTTATAATTCCACTTCTGTTTCTACTGGCATTCCCTCTCAGTTAGCACTGAGGGAATTCTTTGCAATGCAACTTAACCTTTAAGGGTCTCATTACAGGTCTTAGGGGATACTGAACAGAAACTCATGAGCATTAAGATCAAAGTCTGGAATATGAGTCATCCCTTTAATTAGCATTTCAGAAAATTCAATCTAAAAATTTTTGTGTAGTTATAGAGCTTTCCTCCCTCTTCCCAGGTGGGCTTATATGACTAGGTAATTAATACACATGGGAATTCAGGAGGAATTTCAGGGGAAAGAGAAAAATATAGTATTCTTTAATAAGATTAAATACTATGGAGTAATGTTTGGAGCTTGAATTGGTAGGAAAAAAGAAAGGAAATGCTTTGAATAGACAAGCAGAACGAGACTGCCCTTTAAAATCAGTCTAGTAGGAGACACAAATATAAGAGAAAAGAGTAAATCAGTATGGGAAGAGGAATGAGTGAAATTCTAATGCAGGAAGAGAATGAGGAAGGTGAAATTTGAGTGGCAACAAATAGAATATAAGGAATTATTTCATATTATTTAATACCAAATTTTATATAGTGCTGATTTCCTGTCCCCTAGAATAATGTTAAATACACTATAAATTATTTACAGTAATGTACAAACAACCTTCAAATTTTAAAAATATGTATATTTTGATCATTTGGGAGCCAGAGAGTACATGGCTCTATTTTTCTGATACCAATTTTTTTGATGTCTGTGGGCAAGCCACTATTTTATTTCACTCATAAATGACCACAATTCCACAGTGCTTTAAAGGAAGACATGACACCACAGTGCCTCTATAATCTCCCAGTTCTCCCTGATAGGATTCTCCCACCTAAAGTACATTTCTTAAGAACAGTCCAAATGTATCTTCATGCGGTATTTTTATTACAGTGAGAGCACCTAGAGTTGTCTTTGTTCGCTGTGGCAACATACCTGACACTTCTATGTGCATAAAACTTAAAACAATCTTCTCTTCCCCCTGTCATGGCCCCCCTTTTAGGATTAGTCAAAAGATTTCATAGACAGATTTCTGACACGAAAATTTAGAATCCTTATGATCAATGCATTCATACAGACCTCTAATTTGAGTCTTTCATGCTGTTTCTTGTCTTGTTCCAAGGAATCATAAATCACATTCAGTTGTAACTCCATCTTTTTTAAACTTTTCAATTCTCTATCTTTCTGTGTTTGCTTGTGAATGAGAATATCATGTTGGGTTTTTTTCTCCAAGATACGTTTATTTAAATTATGTTCCAGAGCTCCTCTATATAGACAGACATACAATTTTAGAAACGACCAAAACAGGTATGCAAACAGGCACAATCATTTTAATGGGTTTTGAGTACTGCATCATTATGGCTGAATAGCAAGATAAACTCAACATAAACTACTGACACATACTACCTGAAAAGATAGCGTTTTTATAATTATAGTACCAATTATAGTACTCCTAATGAGGGCAATAAGGTCTCATAGTCTGTTCTGAATACGGTAAAAGGTCCAAAGAATCTATTACTTAGAAGAAGAAGAAGGAAACAGAGTTTTTAGTATGTGGGAATATTTACATGTTCACTCAAACATTTCAGTTTGAAGTGCCACTCTCCTTCAATACAAAACTTTAAAGGCAAAAGCATCGCTGCTGAGCATATGGCCATGATTACAACTATACATCTTCCTCTGCAAAGTAGGAATTATTTGAAGCTTGCAATCAACCAACCAGTCTATTTTACTTTACCAAGTATATATAAGCTCATAATTCAAGGGAATATTAAAGAGATGAGTCAACAGTCCCCACTGAAATTCAGGAGTACATGAGTGCAGAAATCTATGGTCCTCATTTGAAAATGAAAAAACTGACTTTTTTTGCCTGTTCAATTTACTTTCTGTGAGTTATGCAGAAAAAAAATTGTTTTCACTGGAGACAGAAACCTTCTAAAATCCAGTTTTCCTCTACCAGGATTTTATCAAATGCTTATGCTTTTTGATGTTCTTCCTCAAGGCAAATCCTAGATCCCAGTAGTTTATAAAAACATTTCTGAAGTCAAAACCAAGCCTGATAATTTCTAGTCTGTGCTAGTTGCAGCAAACTTGAAAACATAAGCAATACAGCAGAAAAAAAGAAATAGATCTTTGCGAATAGAGAACTGTTCACTCATACTACGCAGCTTACATCTACTATTCTAACCTGTCTGACAGGACTGTTGATTCCTTCTCTCTGCTAATTTCTAGTAGTTTTGTCAGTGTAATGCATTCTTGTTCTTTGCTTTGTAGCAATATCTGTTTCCCATCCAATTCCCTCATTACATCTTCTCTTTCTTTCAAAATCTCTTCAGTCCTTTTTTCAATGGCTTTCAGGGTACCATTCAACTCTTCTATTTGGTCATTAAGGGCTTCTTGCTTCTTCTCTTCATCGCTGCAGATATATTTTAACAAAACAGTAGGGCTAACTTTTCCACATGTATATTTAAATGGCAAAATGTAAGTTGCCAGGTCTTATGGACATACGATATCATTGCAACACAACTGTCTACGTTACATGTTTGGAAGCAGACTGCATACAGTCAAAACCTTCAAATGCCACTACGGGTCAGCAATGAAATTGCAGGTAACCGTAGGACTAACAGGGAGTTTAGCACCATAACAGTAATTAAAAGCTAACTAGAAAACTGCTTTCTGCCAACATTACAAGGTACATGGGTGTGGCATTTGAAATATTCCCAAGACTGGGAACTCTGGTTAGTCCACTCTGTGATGTGACACAAGTATAAAGACTCGTTTAAATACTTCATTAATAGCAATCTACACAAGGTACTATTTTCTTTTAGTTGCTTCTCTGTAACACTACAGGAAAAACTTATATCTATGATGGCAGAGTTGCATTAAACAGAGTAATGAGGAAAATGTAGAAGAAAACCACTATACAAGTTTTAAAACTGAAAAAGTTAACATAGTCAAACAATTTCTGTATTACAAATGGGAACTGGAAATAGGAGACACAAAAACTTCAGTGCAACCCTGTACCCAAACAAGGTACAAAACACACTGTTCATCTGCGTGGCAATCTGCCTGCAGGATATGTGACTGACCTGGCTGAACCCGCACAGTGCTAATTAGACCTTACATATACAGAAAGCAGCACATGTCGTGCTTCAGGGGAGAAAAAAAACAGCTACACAAAAGACAGAAAGAAAAGGCTAGCTTACATTTTACCTGTTGAAATATTAGAGACCAGAATTCACATCAGGAGCTTAGAGCAAAGCACCTCTGACTAAAAACTGGCGCAGAAATTATTTAGCTCAGGTGAGCCTGTTAGCTGTGAAAGATTATATACAGTCACTGAGAACTAAAAGCCTAATCGCTAGAGTACACTGTGACATTATTTTCCATTAAAAATCTACTAAGTAGATCTGATATATAGTAACGCAGCATAGTAAGATGGTTAAGCAGTTTTTGACCATGTTTTGTTCTAAACTTTCATTTGTTGTACTTAAATTTAAAACGTTTCACTGCATGTATTATATTTTTTTCAGTACAGTGAATGGATTTTAAGTGGTTTATAGATGCTTTTTAAAATGTTGATTCTAATTGTAATTAACAACTATACTCAATCATCCCTGTAACAAACAGATGAAAATGTCATACATACGTATTTATGTATGTATAAGTATTTTTTCAAACCATACCTTTTTTTCTGATTCATCTTCTCAGTTTCTTTTCTGAGTTGTGCTGGAACACCAAGGACCTTAACTAGCTCATGCTAGTAACAAAACAGAAAAGTTAGATGAATAGTCTCAATATCAGATGAGATTTCATAGAAGTAATATTCACCCAGAACTGCTGTGAAAATGGGCAGGAAAGATTTTTTTAATTACTTGAGCTTGTCCCAAGGAATTATAGCTGCTACTTTTGAAACCAAACATTGATATTTACAATTTTATTATGTCTGCAAGACAAAAATTATGTTCAAATATTATTAATGCATCAGATTATGTTACCTATACCACGGAAAGTAAAGCAGCAAAGATGTAGGTATGTTGTTTAATTCTCAGCATAAATCTCTATTAACTTGTATCTGAGCATATGTTAGAGCAGCCTGCAATAACACAACACAGCAAACATGTCATTACAGAAACCATTTTTTAATCAAAATCATGACTGTTATTGTTTCCTAGAGGGGTAATAATGGATATGGCACAGCAGCATATTTCAAGCCTATTGAAAAATTATGTAATGCCATTTAATGAATTTGGAATGAGAACCAACATCTAAAGTACTCCGTTGATTGGACGAAGCACGCATATATACACACATACATGAACATACACACAGATATGTATACACACAATTAATTTTGCGTTACTTTTAAATTAGCCTGCTTCTCCAGAAGCTTTTCCATTTCTTTCTTATCTGTTAACATCAGCTTTTGCTTGGATGAAACATCTTCCTTTATTGCATTAATTTCTGCTTTCCTTTGGATTACTTCTTTGCAGAGCTCATCACAATTTTCTTTCAACTGTTTAATTTTCTTATCTGCTTCCTTTAAAAATTAAGTAAAAGATAAGATAAATTTTATTTTCCTTTCTACATTTTGCAGGTTTGTGATATTATAGAATTATTAACATTGAATGATGATAACATTTTTTTACAACAAGGTATGAAATACAATTTTTTACCAGATGTGTGTTTCTTCTCTCAATTATGAGCAGAATTTTCTTACCAACAGAATAACATATATTCATCAGGATTTATGACTGCGAATGTATTTTTTATACTCACATCCTAGAACCAAAAACCTGCAGCTATCTTTACATGCAGTGTCCATTTGCTGACTACAGTAAAAAATTTTCCTGAGTAAACTTAAGAAAATTCAGATGTTTTCTGAATCAGTCATTCACTGTTTGCCCTAGAGGTATCAAAACTGAAGGATATAATATAGCCTCTCCTATAAAGATTTTTCCTCTTGATTTTTCGATGTATTCTAGATTTTAAATAAACTCTAGAGCTACACACACTGTGAAAACATTTTCATTGATATTTTTATATGCTAGCTGACAGAACGTAAAACATGGCTTTCCTCATCTTTTCTACTTACCCTTTGTCTTGGAATTCTTTCATATTCTTTTTCCAGAAGTCTTTTTTCTTCTTGCAAACTACAGGAAAATCAAAACAGAGCTAAATACATCAGTAATGTAATAAATATTACTATAATATAGTAAATTGGAGAAAAGTATGGACATCTATCTTGCATTAGACTAAAATGTATGGATAATTATCTTTTGGGGACAATTGAAAGGTGTCCAGCAAACAGGAAGGTTGCTGACTGGTAACTGGAAGTCCTGAAAGACAGGTTGTACATACATAGGCTTTTTCTACAGTGCATACTGCATACATCTAAACTTTTGAACCCGATTCTTCTTAGTCTTACCACCCCCTGCAGGGATGTATTTAAGCCTCATTCACCCTTGTCTTTATACTGGCAGAGTATAACAGCTCAGATTGTACCTTTCACTCACAGTTCCTTCCAACCTTGGAAAACAAATTTTAACATGGAACTGAGGCAAAAGGAAATAAGAGGTGGGTTATAAATATCCACAAAGACATCACACATCAAAGAAAGTGCAGCTACTAGCGGGAAGCTTTCTTCTTCCTTTGAGTGATTGCTCACACATACATTCATACTGTAAACAACTGTAAGTGAAGTTCGTCAAATCTGAACAGGGTCCTGTGGAAAAAAAATAAATCACAACATCTGAAAAGTGACAGGGGTTGTAGACTAAGTCAATGGGATATAGTAGAAAACTAAATTGAATAGCCACGGTGATATTAACTTATACCCAAACTATGTTGCAACTTAATTTCAGGCAACAATAGAGACAGGAGGAGGGAAGAAAGGAAAAAATAGGAAAGCTCTTAGATCTTCTGGGTGTATTTTTAGTGATGCTGCCCTGAGAATGATGAAGCAGTACAAAATGGAGCTGAACTAATAAGTCTGCTGAGCTTAAAAGAGGGAGCTTCTTGGTGGTAGGTAGGTAAATGCAGTCAAATATAAAAAAGTAGCCCTGGTGAAAAATAACATCAATACATCCCCAGTACATGCACAGAACAATTCTGCACCTATAGAATCATAGAATTGTCAGGGTTGGAAGGGATCATCTAGTTCCAACCCCCCTGCCATGGGCAGGGACACCCCCCACTAGAGCAGGTTGCTCAGAGCCCCATCCAGCCTGGTCTTAAAAACTTCCAAGGATGTATAGGAGGTAAATGGGCTAGAGCATCCTGAATGCCATCACAACCAAACTGAACTTAGTTCTTGTACTATTGATTGGCAACAAGAAGGCAGGTTCTTGCAATGTGACATTTCTGTGTCTCAGGCTATAAAGGAGTAAAGACTGCAGCTGGGGAATGGGTGGAACAACCAAATTCTCTGTTCCAGATACACAAAGAATCAACTTCAGCACTTGAATTTGTATTCGTAACTCCAGCTGGGAGATGTGTGAGGCAGGCCTCTCTGAGACTCAGGACAGTCTGTTAGAATAAATCTTTAAATAAGGGGGTGTTAAGAGAAGGGGACAGGCTTTCATGAAATAGCTGTGTCACCTGGAGCTACAAACTATGGCAAGGGAGTCCTGAGGCAGCTACACGTACACAAAGCAGCTATTATAGTTGCCTCTGAATGTAGTTGATACAGAAGTGAGGCAGCTGATGGGTATTTCTTTTTTTTATTTTCCTTTTTTCCCTCCCCCCTCTGAAACCTTTCAGTGGCAGCCTAAGACTTTGCATGGTAGTGGTCAGGTTTCAAATGTGGTGGTCATGGGGAGATCAGTCTCCCCACAGGCAGCCTTGTGGAGGATCATCCCTGGGACCTTGTACTCAATTCTTTATCAGTGCTGATTTAAGTTTCAAAAAAAACCCCCAAACTACAAACAACCAAAATAAACCCCCAAAACATCATGAAGGACAAGCCCTGTCTCAGATGGAGGGCAAAGAAAAAATAAAGGCACAGAGTAGATGTTGCTTCACAGAATGTATGTGTACTTGTACAGGCAGAGTACACGTATGTCTCTACAGAGACTGGTATGTCTATAAACTAATTTGAATGCCAGTGTTTCAACACTCACAGAGTGAAAGAGTTTGCAAAAAAAATCCTTCAAAGAAAAAAGTTGCATTTAGGTAAGTTTTCCTAAAAATTTGATTAAATTAATTACAACAACAACAACAAAGTTCTATTGCAAAATCTGTTCTAACTTCAGAAATTGCAGAGAAAAGCAAAGGAAGACACAGGAGTATTTTGCAGCTGTACAGTGCAAGTGCATGCAAGTAGAAGGAAACATTAAAAGGTGATTTCTTCTTTGCTGCAGTGGAGCTCAGTAACTATGCCTTTTATGTTCTGCGGTTTGAAGTTAATGAGGGAGAGTGCAGGGATACAACTGCATTACAAACTGAGCTACTTCCATGCTGTGATAGCATCTTTGGTCTGCTCCTGTGTACTGTGCCCATAAACTACAAATAAGTATATTGTGTTGGAATGCCACATGGGTCAAACACAATGTTAGCACTTACCAACAGGTTGTCTAAATGTGTAAACACATTAATAAGAACAATTCATATTCCCAACAAATTCTGGCAGGATTCCTAGTCGAGCTCCTTGGGACTGGCATAATCACACCAATTATAATGAATGTCCACTTCTCACAAATACCAGTAACTGTTTGACTGGCACAAAATTTGATTAAATAAGTCCTGTGCAAACTGATTAAAGAGGTTGCATTGCTTGTCATCAGTCCGTGCCATGCCCTCTTTAATATCATGCCAGACAATCAAAAGAGCAAGCCCCAAAATCAGGAGGGAGAGCAAAGTTGACACTGTTTTTCTTTTGTCACATTCCTCACTCATGAGGACAGATTCCTGTGAAGCCATTCCAGTTTCACAACAAAGACTTTTCCACCCAGAAACAGTAAAGTGATTTGAACACCTCATTTTCTGTGACATAAACAAACGCAACACTGAACAGCAAGCATCAAGTTACCTTATGAGCTGACAGACCAACTACTTCCACACAAAAAACAGTGAAGGTATGAAAAGAAAAAGAGGGTAAAACAGAGAAGCTGAATCTTTCCTTTTTGAGAAATGAGTTTGATCCACCTGCCCATATCCAAGAGTTAGACAGGTACCCCTATGCTAACATGCCCAGACTTCCTTACTGTCAGGGATAAAAAGAGGAACCGGTTTTTATGATTATCATTATTATACCTATAACAACATACATAATGAAAAGAAGATTAAACTCCTACATTTAAGCATCAATGTTTGCAAATGTTTCTTGCATTGCTTTACTTATTTTCATGAAGTATAATAGCAGTAGTCTACATGAAAAGCTATCATGGGTGCAGATGTAATGAGTTAAAAAAAAGCACTTGGAAAATTAGACTATTAATGAAAATACGTTCCAGACTTTTCCCTGAGAGATGTCTACAGCTGCAAACTGACACAAAAATAAAAAAATTCAGTCAGAGAGATGAAGAAATGTAGTGGCTGTTGTCAACAGAGGTCCATTTCAGTTCCTCAGCTCACGAAATAGCCAGAACGTTGTTATCATTACGAATCCCATCATGCAAGGAAGTGAGCTCCTTCAGCTACTCTGACACATAGCTGAGATTGCTGAGGAATCCACAGAAGGTGCTCAGCACCTCACAACTAAAATCTAGTGGCCACAAGCAGAAGATATCACAGCTGCCAAGCTGCCAATATGAGATTCCTGTAAGGCTCTTAGCTGTAATTAATTTGTTGTACCAGAGAACGCAGTCACAAGACTAGTTGATAACAACTTCAACTGTAACTTGATTATTTTACTTATGGCTTGTAATTCTTTGCTACAAAAACTATGGACATAAGCTTAATTTTTCACTTTTTAATTATTGAGTGACTAATCCTGAAATAATTACAAGCATTGAAATAATTTTCCATATTTGCAATGCTTCTACAAGGACTAATTCAGTTTTGCAATCCTGACTTGCATGCAATAGCACACAGTGCTTCAGTGAATAGCCAGTTTGCTACCTGCACAAATGACTGTGAGGGCTGTAGATTGGACCTAGGTTCTACAATAAAATTGGTTTCAAGTATCAGGCACCTTTAAATTCACAAAATCTTGTTATACATAATTTAATTACAAATTACTTACTTTTTAAATATACTGTTTAAATGATAAATTAATTTCTGTGATGTAATGATTATTTCTCAATAATAAACTATTTTGATACCATTGCCTGATAAAGAAAAGCAGGTCTTCTTTATTTTCTGATGAAAATAAAGCTCTGACTTTGGCACAGTAAAATCCAACTGTTGTTGCCCTCTCGGGCTGAGAGCTCAGGCAGACACACTAGCAAGGAACCCAGTACACATGTACAGCAGAACAGGGACACAAACTGGAAGAGGAGGTACACACCTACAGTACAAGTACACTGCACCCATGCAGTCACCCTCAGAGTTACTTCCCTGATAGCTGAAGTGCATCAGAGCTGCTTTTATAGTCATACTATAGCATGTTTCTGTACTATTTCTCATGTACCTTTTCAAGCTATGGAAAAAGTCACAACATTTCTGAATGCCTGCTGATACTACAGTGCTGGAAACGATTGAAATTTACTCTTGGAATGTTTATTACTCGATAAAGAATTAAAACAGAAGATGAAATACCACTCTCAGCTGTTGAAAAAGATACCTGAACTGGGAAAAAAATATTTACAGAGGCAAGTAAATAAGAAATGAAATATGGAAAAGAGAACATAGAATACTAAGGGGCCTTGAGACAAAAGTAACATTGCTAATGTTACGGTATATCTATCTATATGACTCTTGAAGAGAAAAAGTTTACTGTTGTGAGATTTGAATCTGAGTGCCAAAAGGGTGTTAAGTGCCCTTTGCTTTCAGAGAAAGTGAACTGACCCAGGAAGTAAAGGCAGCAGAGGCTGGAGAGATTCTTCAGAGAAAGCGAGGCTTACAGAAACATGGAAGCAGAAGATCTGAGGCTCTCTCTCACTTCCAGCTCAGCAGTATTTCTGAGTAGACAAGATCCAAGACTTCTAAGAGAAGAATAAAGCAATAGGTAAGAGACACAGATCCTTCAAAAGCTTTTCCCCTCCATGTTCCCCGCCTTCTATACCTAAGAAGGTAAATAAGCAATAAGCAATATACTTGTTTTCAAACTAAACAGCCATTAGTCATAATTCCCAAAGTAAGTGCCAAGCACAGCTGGGACAGTATTAACACAGTTGGACAACAAGGCAAACTGTGCTCCAGAGAGATCAACGGCCAAGAAAGATTGGATCATGAGTTTCTCTCCTTATGAGAAATGAAGGAAACCAAGCAGTCACCTATAATATCTTCAATGCAGCTTCCCCACTGTCTGTGACAACACTCATGTACACAGTTATTCCAGAATTTATTCTTTGTGTAAAGCCATCAAGCATATAGATCTTCATTTTACATCAGTGTTACTATTAGATCACAGAGACATTAATTTTCACTTTCTTTCACAGGCACCAAGCTCATCCTTTCTTTAGAAACATGTATTCACATCCATTATCTGTTTTTCTTATGAACTCATTTCTCATTTCCCCACTACATCCACTCATACATTCCCCACATATGTTTATTCTGCCATTCCTGTTCATTCTACACTACTCCAATATCAAAGGGTCAGGGCACAACACAATATCACCACCAGGTATGAAACAGATTACAAACAACAAAATAATCTGTAGCTCTTCAGTGTAGAAAGCTGACAGATTAAGGGTGGGGGGATAGGGAGGAGGGGGAAGTACAGAAGAGATCCATCAAATCATCCTGCAACAGTGAAAGTGAAGAGAGGATCAGAAGTTCACCGTCTCATCCAATACAAGGCATGAAATGAAGCTGATAGAAGTCAGGTACGAAAAAGAAAGGAGATGGCAGTTCTTGTGTAGTTAATCTGTGGAATCTAACTGCCCAAGGTATTGCAATGCCAGAAGTTTACACAGTTGAGGAGGAGACGGGAGAAGTTCAAGGCTGAGGGGTCAACTGAGGATTTCTAAAATACAAAGGACTGTATTTGGCTCATGAAATCCCTGCATCACAAATGGCTGGGGGCTGCACTTTTGCTCATCATTAGATACTGAGCCATATGGACCTCTAGTCAGACTGTACAGCTGGTTTTGATCTCATGCAATACATAAGCCCAAAGAGGAAGTTTCTCATTAAAGTGAAAGAACATTTTTCACAGTATGACACGCAAAGTGTATTTTTAATCTGCAAGATAGGATATTCAATTCATAATCAAAAATTAACACAGTAAATGTACAAGGGTAATTGAAACAATACCTAAACTGTGTTTTTGGTAGGACAGAAATCTCCTTTCGACTAGAGGCAGAAAATAGAGTATGAGTAAATATGTCCGGAACATATTAAACCTAGTCATTTTTTTGAGAAGTGATGCAAAATCAGTGAAAAATGTTTGTAAGATATGAGGACAAATGAGTAAAAAGCATGATATTTTGAAGAACTGATTTCTGAACTGCTTGGAAAATGCAATAAATTCTGTATTTTATAATTATTTTGGGAAACTTCATGTTGCTTAGTTATCTCATAGCAATTAATTTTTTCCAGATGCTTTCCATGCTTCTTTCCTTGTCCCACTCCCAATTTGCTTCTTTCTCAAGTTTCGTTCTCTCTTAGAGCAAACACTTGGCTCTTAAAAAAAAATAAAAAAAAAATCAACAGAGATCTGCCAAAATTTCTGCTCTAAGCAGTTTGTACAGTGCTCCTGCTCTCCTTCCAGAAAAAGTTTTAACTGCTGAGCTGCTGACATTGTTAATTTGTATTTATATACACCAATTACATTACAGCTGGATTGAAGATGACTGAAAATATCAAGCACCCCACAAAATGAAAATAATAATTCATATCCATAGGTACATATTTTTAAAAATGCAATACTCCTGTTTGCAATTTTACTATAAAAGCTTCAAGTACAACACACTCATATATGCAGACAATTAAAATATATACAATATCAAGTTTATCTGGGATCTTTTTCCTTTTATAGAAATACCAAGCATTCACTTACTTCACAGCCAACTTTTCATTTTTCCAACATGAGAATAAATAAGTACTTCTCCTCCTTTAAACATCTGAATAGAAAAACTTGAATACACTGTGTTTCTGATGCTAAAATTAGCATTGGGTCTATTTTTTGACATTGTTTCCATAAAATCCCAGTCACCAGGTCTCTGAGGCATTTTAATCATTTATATTAAAGGTGTCCTAGACTAGAATTGTTCCTGTTAATTTTGCCTACCTAAACATTAACCATGAAATGTAGCAAATTTTAAACAGCATTTCAAAGGACATCATGGCAGGCTCTAAAATTAAAATTATCTACAAATCTCACACTAGGGTAATTTTATTTATCATTGAAATGTTGCTGTTGCTATGGAAAGCTTGTGGCAATTTGTTTAACAAAACCCATCAGGATTTTTGTCCATGTAAGATGGAGAGGAGATTGAATTATACTCTATGTTATTATCTTGCTAGACAAGCTATGATAAAATTAGCACTGTTTGACCACTATCACCTACCATTCCATCTTGAACTGAATTTCATACTCTCTTTCTGTAATAGCATTGTATTCATTTTGGCAACTAAGAAGTTGTTGCCTTGTTCGAGAAATTTCACTTGAAAATTCATCAGGGAACTGTTCTGCTTTTTCCAGTTCATGTTGTTGCTCTTCCAGTTTTGCGCTAAGCCGTTTGGCTTCTTGTAACAGCTGGATCTCAGATTCCTGTAAACTACATTAAAATAGAAAAATTTAGAACTAGGCAATGAGAAGCAAAAGCTTTGTATTTATACTTCTTTATCTACCTATAATATTTAATTCAAAGTTTTTAAGATGAAATGGGATTAAGTCCTGAATAATCTGGTCTGACCTCCTAGTTGACCCTGCCTTGAGCAGGAGAATGGACCAGAGACCTCCTAAGGTCAGTTCAAACCTGAATTATCCTATGATGTCATGATAGCAGCGGACTCTGATGCAAGGGCTTTTTTCTGCATACCTAGAGTTCGAGTGGAATTTATCTTACCTAAACTCAACCACATGAAAGATGGTTAATTGGTCTAATTTATTTCTCCAGCACCTCCCAGATCCAGTGAAGAGACAGGGAATCCATTTTATCCTACAAAGTGCTGAAGGATGGATCTGAATCAGCATGGGGACCGTAACCAGGGAAGTATTCACCAGAACAAGACCAAATCTGGGCTATATGACACCTTTACATTCTTAAGGACCACCGGGACACCAACTCAGCATGGAATTGCATGTTGCTATTGCTGTAGAGTTACCACTATCTGAAATAGCTCATTTCATGATACACAAGCTGCAAATACATTTGTGGACTTCTCTGGAAGCTTATTATAGGGCTTGTAGACATAGTCAGTTATATGAATTATCAATTTATTTGGAGTATAGCTTCACAGAAACAACAAACTGTAATATTCTGTCAATGTTAGGAGCCTAGTACTTGTAATATACTTAGGAACCTATTTGGTGATAGCTGAACAACAGATCTTAAAGGCTGATAGTAAAATACATTGATTATTATGGAAAAGCCTTAAAGGGAACTACAGTATGAAAATTCATATACAATGCACAACATATAAACCTATCCTTTATGCTTTAGAAATCCTTGTGTATGTCTTCTACATATTACTACATTATAACTTTTGTACAATGTTACACTGAAAATAATGACAAATTACGTGGAAGAATAAAGAAATCTATCACTTGCCTTTTATTCATTAAAAATATAATGCAATTTAATATTTTAAAAATAAATTAATTTAGAATTTTCCATATTGAGGAACTCTCTACACAAATTTTAGCTCAAAGGTGACATTTATGGCTTAGCAACAAAACCAAAATTATGTCTCACACTGAAGAATACAGTTGTGATGGTAACTATAAGACACAAACTATACAACTGACTATATTGCACAAACATAGCTGAAAGAATACAGCAGAAGAACTTTTGGTTTGTGTAACACTTCATCTTAGACAACCACTTCCTTTTCTTTAAACCTGAAAGTAAGAAAACCACAGACTTCAACAGGAAACAAGAACATGCCTTTATCACAAACAAATAACTTCATGTGTAAAATATTTGCACAGTAAATTTTTAAGGGAAAAATAAATTGACTTATTGACACAAGATCCTATACAATATTTAGATTTTCTTTAAGTCCAGCAAAATGTGTGCTATTTTCAGAGAAAATACAATTGACTGCGGTAATACACATTAATTTCAAACCTAATTCTTACATAGAACATGAATTTTACATAAAATACATAAACACATAAGTTCTTTCATAAAAAACCAACATTCTTAGTATTGATTTTTCTGAAGATAATAAGAAAATAAAAACATAAACAAGAATTGAGTGTTGAATCTAGAACAGATCTTGCTCACTACAGTTGCGAACAGTATTTTTTCTTGTGAAGAATTAGATTTAACTGAAGCAATGAAGACACAGCTAGGCATCTATACAATATACACATCTAGAATCACAGGAGTGCAAAAGTTATCTTGCCAAGTCTGATGTTGCAGCTTTTGAATTTGTGAAGTGATTAATAACAGAGGCTTAAGAAGATAAGAAGCCCAAACTGTCAATGAACTATTATTACCACCTGATCTTCTTACAGCTTGGTGTATCAGAATATTCCTAAACTGAGATATTAAAAATTTACAATTGGGCTACATGATTGGGTGACTAAATGGGTTTTCAGGGGCCAAATATGAGCTCAGGTACATCAGCTGTAGGTGCAGCCTCACTGCAAAGTGGATGGGTGAGACAGCACCAGAACAGAACAGGATGACAGCCTGTTCTCAGAATTTCAGCTGTGCGGCAAACATAAATTCTAAAGCACCTAACACTTTGAGGAAATGTATCAAAGATGTTATCTGCCAGGTGACATCTCTCAGCTATTCTACTACCTCTCAGATATTCTACTACTCAAGTAGTGCAAAACTGAAACCAAGAAATAAAGGACTATTTGCCACTAAACAAAGGACCACACTATTCACTTATAACTCTGTGTACTCTAGCAACAGCCTTGGAAATTATCTGCATACAGACTAGCTGCAGTCATCGTATTAGATAAACTGGTATAGCAGAGAGATCAGTGCAATCATTTGGCATAACTGTCACAGCAATCTACGCTGCTAAAAATGCATAAGACTTTCTGCTTGAGATTTTTGCAAATAAAGAAAAACACACACAGCTCGAAGACCTCATCCAGCACCATTTATTTCCATCTGGTATTATAACAGCACTGGGACAGATGGGGATTCATTACAAAAGATAATAAATTCAACTGTAATAAATGAAAAAATAAGACACAGAGAACTGTACTGCACATGAAATGTTGAAGAACTGAAAATGAAAGAGCTGTATTGGTTCTGCGAATGACTCATAGCAGGAAAGGCATGTACACACATATGGAACCTACCATCAGGGCTTTCTTTATAGCCAATAGAGAAAACTAGACACTGGCAGATGTCCATGTAAGGAGGAGGTGTGTGACCCCTATTTCTTTCTATTGACTGCTAAGGGACTTCAGATATCTAGTTCAGATGTGCATGCCTACTGAGGTTAATATGTGGACAAGCGAGTCTCACTTTTGATGTCTGAAAAGTCCTGATTAGTTTTTGGTAATTGATTTCCCTTGCTAGCGAAATTTCCCTTCTCTTGCTAGGGAGATTTCCCTTCCTAGTAAGAGAAATTTATCCTTGGGAGTTAGTACTTGTTTGTGCGCTGGCATTTTGCTCTGTCACATGACTACATCCAAGTAAAGAACGTGACATGGACACGATTCTCTCCAATAGACTTTTTTATAGAAGTATGGCAATTTTGTACTCCCATGAGAACCATGGAAAGAATGAGAGATGTAATCTACCATCTGACATGTTCATGCTTTTGGGGCATGGTGTTTACTGTAGTTTTATGTGTGACAGAAAAGACAGCTGAGTCCTGTTTTCACTCAGGCCGTTTTCCACTTGTTATACATACAAAGGAATTGTCTTTACAAAATGAATGTTCAATAGAAAAGAATTGAGAACTGAGAAAATGCTTCTTGCATTTTCTAGGGAGTTAAACTGGTTAAGAATAGCTGTGGTTCTCTTATAAGCAGACCTGACATATAGGTTTTGATGTAGACTGTCAGGGAAAGTGGGCTACAATATTATTAATATGGTGGATATTATGGTACATAGTACAGAAATATAACAGGAGTAGCATGACATTGATTTTACTGATAATTATGGGTATACCATAAGTAATATAAAAATTATTAGTCACAATAATGTAGTACTGCAATATTTGCAATAGGATTACTCTGTTCTGTGTGACACACTCCTCACTACTACAACTGTAGTATTGCAACCTACTTTGTCCCCTCACCTTTCCTGCCACTCAGACATGCCCTGCTCAGGCCTGGCATCAGGCTATGGGCATTATCACTTCTCCTCTCTCTCCTCCAGCAAGTACCAGAGCAGGGTAGACTCGCAACTACTACACCTAACTTCTGACTTTCATTTGTACTTTAAGGCTTCAGGCTCTAAATTTATTAGCAATCCTGTCTAATGTGACTGTCAATGTTTTCAGAGGGTAAAATTCATAGTTATTTAGATGTGGCAGTTCTTCAGTTGCTCTTTATGATCTTAGCTCAGCAGGTCAGTATTTTCAAATGTTACAATTCTGGCTACATGATCTTCAAATACATATGTATTTTAAGTTTGTATATTGTCTGTTGGAGTTTGTGCTTCCCTCCAGTGCCACTATTATTATGTTTATATTGAAAACAAAGATGTTGTTCAAATAAATATTTAAATATCCCAAATTACCTTGAAAGTTCCTATTAAATAATACTGGTTTTCTTTCACCTTTGTGTTCTTGCTTCCTTTTTATGAACAATCACTGTAAGAAAGCCTTAAATGATAATTAGGCCTCTTTAAATATGCAATGCTTTGGCTATTTAAAGTCTAAAAAAGGGAATATTGTACCTTATCACAGTCTTATGCAGCAGGGTGTACTTTCCTTTCAGCTCAGCTACTCTGGTGCCTGTGATTTTTCCATCAGAAAATAGCTATGGAAGGGAAACAGACAGTTATGAAATCTTCTAAGCACTAATATTTTAATTCTGCTGCAACTTTTTATAAATATAATTGGTAACCCTTTAGTTTATACAGTCTTTGATAACATATCAAATACACAAACAAATCAAATACACAGATGAAAGAAATGTTTATTTACATAATAATGCAAAGCATACATATAAGAACGTAAAGAATGTGTGTCACAACTACAGTGCTACCTGCACCACCATTTCTTCTCTGATAATTCTGTCTTAACTTTGAACTAAGGCTCTAAGTCACCTGCTTTCCGCATTGCTTATCTGGTTCAGTTTTGGTATATACAGGCTGGCGTGCAGAGGTGAAGCCAAGGATTCAAGTGTCTCCACGGGCAATATGGTTGTCAAATGAGGATCTGGGCTTAAGGTGGATCATCCTCAGGCCATAGAACCCATTGCCTTACCTGCCTTCAGCAAACACTAAGATCAAAGCACTCCATGTATTTAGGACTACAAAACCCATATGCCTGTCATTCAGTGTGCCCATCTATTAGGTGATTCCTCAAGTGTCATGAGGGCACAAATTGGAGCCAATGAGCTCGTCCGTCTTAATATCAATAGGAAATAGGACCAGGAGCCCAATTTTGCCATTAGGAAACACAGGAGCAATACAATAGTATCTCCTGGGATGTTTCTTTAGAAAACTTTTTCTGTCCCTCCTTCAGTTACAGGTAAGGACAACCAGGTAAAAATGTGAGATGATCCGGTTCTATAAAAGCCCACAGCTCTGCTGATGGGGCAGCAAGTCAAATCTGCAACTTCTATGAGAACTGGCCAAGAAATGTAGTTGTGCAGAGCTCCTGAAATGGAGACAAAGTTACTACAGCACCAGGAACATCCCAGAAGTCATACTTTAACCCTTATTTTTGACAAGGACTCCAGGAAAAGGCCTTTGTCTAAGCTGAAAATTTAAGAGATTCATACGTCATATGTGGGCTTTTCTGTAGATACCTCGTAACTGAATATCCAGGAGAAACCACCCACAACGATTCCTATGGTCAAGAACCAGAAACCAAGTTAATATGCCAAGGGAAGTATAAATTTTGTTGAGAACTGTTTATGTATTTTTTTAAGATTCACTGCAAAATACTTCATGGTAGCAATCTTTGCTGCCTGAGGCCCTGAGAAAAGGAAAGATCTCTCTTCCATTTGTTTGCCTGAGATTAAAGATAAGCAGCTCTCAAATATTGATTTTGGCATCCTCTGTGATCCAAAGATACTGCTCATTTAAACTCACAATACTAACTAGCTCTTCTGTGAGAAAGAAATATTTGCCTATCTCAACCCACTTATTACTTATCTTCATATGTAGGTATAGGTGTTCTATTTGGGTGGTACCTCGCTTATGTCCTTTCTCTGTGCTCCTTTGATCTATAACTGTGAGTTCCAGTTTTTCCTACTGTTTAGCTTCTCACTGAAGACCTATATCGTGTTTGACAATGTTTCTGCAAAAATAAACTTACTTTTCCTTGAGGCTACGTCTTCTCCTTTGTATCCATAAACTTTTTACACCTTTTACATTTAATTTCTCTGTTCAGTTGAGAGCTAAAAGCTCTATTCCAATAAGGCTGGTCCTATATCACATGAAGACGCATAGCTTTGAGGACTAGTAAGACAGACTGTATGGATAGCATATCAGCATGTCAAAGGGAGCCAGACTTCTGTGAAAAGTATCAACACCTGATAGTTCCCATTACCACAGCTTTAGAGAGAGCCACCAGAGAATCAGTCCTGGGCTCCCCTGATCCCAGGATTTCTTATTAAAGCCCAGCCCCCTGTTTTCTCCAAGTTTCCTGGGAAGGCAGAAGGAAAGAGGCAACCGATTGAAGGGAAGAAATAGTCAGTTGTGGAAGAAGGGTGGAAAGGCATGAGCCTACTGTAGAAAAATTGTATTATTTGTGGTGATAAAACCAGATGAGGGATGATGTCCCTGATATACTGATATATACTGCTTTCAAGCCTGCCTTTCACACATATGTAATAGTGGGTGATGAAGTGAACCTCAGAAGCTGTGTTACCTGAATCAATGGGTGCTCCCAGAAATTCACTGAATGCCTGGAATGGGGCTAGCATTTGTTTTCCTTACACATTTCTATCGTGCCAATAGCAATTTTCCAGTCCCTAAATACATTGCCTATTGATAACAAAAATTAGAGATAGGACTGAAATAACAGTAGGTACCCACCTGGACCTGGAACTACAGTTGTGGACAGTCAACAGAAATTTATTTTTGAAAAAGACAGTGAAAATGGGTAGGGGTCACATTACTCAGTGGACAGTGTAAGGGATAGAGTCTGTTTTCTTTGCCACCAGGGGGGCTGAGAAGTAAACAGTTTTCCAGCTGGGATGACTTTGGTTCCTACTAGTATCTAGAATAGAATTAGAGCCAAGAAATTGATTGTCCTTACATCTTCTGAAAAGGCTATTCACAGTCCTGAAGCAAACTGCTTCATGTGGCCATGGACATCCTTCAGGTCAATGACAAATTACAGCATTTCCCTAGAACTTCTCAGAATATTTTACACTTCATTCCATTGCATGGAAACAAAAACATTTGGCCTTCTTTGGTTTGTAATCACAGGTCTTGCCTATTCCCTATCTGTGAAGATATGCTTCTGCCTCTGACGTTCCATTCCAGATCATCTCCTCACATATCTTTTATATATTTTTGTTTACTATGACAAACATTTTATGGTGGGGAACAATATTAGCTACTAAGTTTCCCTTTAGCCATCAAAGTAGTGCTTGGAAAACTGTAATCTAAGGGCAACAATCAGATTGTCTTAATTTTGTAAAAATGTTTGTGCCTATCATACCTACCTGTTATTAAATAAAATTTATACTATATTCATAATAACCATTATAAAAGGCAGTAGTTACCACAACCACATTTTAACATGCAGCAGAATACAAGTTATTTTTAAAAATCTACTTGAAATTGATTAAATGAATACTCACTTCCCTGATGTTTTTCACATCATCCAGAATAAATTTGCTTTTGCAGGCAAATTATAAACATGCATGACAGAAAGCTGTATAGAAGGAGATATCTTGTATAAGGTACCTAATACCTCAGATTTTCAAAAGAGAAATGCTTGCCAGAGAGCAATAATGTCTTGTATAAATGTCAGTATTAAAATCCACAGACTCCTATGAAATTTAGTGCCAATGGTGTTGCAAAGATTACTGAAAAAAAAAAAAAAAAGAAAAGAAAAAAATCTCCAAATGGCCCATCTTGCACGGGTAACACAAGACTACACTGATCAATCTGATTAATTCCTAATAACAGCAACATGGAAATTCACTGTAAAAAATAGAAAATATTAATAACTTTTTTATTATTTTTAAAAATGCTTGAGTTTTAACAACATATGTTTGAATAAGCTCTGTGTTAATTCAAAAAACACTATACTTTGGCAGCAGTGACTGTAATGAGGATTGAGCTTCCAGATTTCAAACAATAAAAAAAAAAAAGCCGTGTACAAGATTAATATGACAAGTTTAAAAAAGAAGTTACATTTCACTCCTCCCCCTTCCCTCCAAGATGCACTCATAGTTCACTTTATTGCTTGGAAGTTCTCACATTGCCAGGGTAAGTAAAATGCTAGTTCTCCACAGTTCAGCTATTTATTTTGCTACACCGAAAAGGAAAAGAACAAGTGAGAAGACGGAGTAGTGAGAAAAAAAAAGAGCTTATGGATAGCAACTGAGGATGTCTTTTTTAGTCCTGTGTTAATCATAATGCTCTGTAAAGAACTGAGATCATTTTATTATACTGGTGATCTCAAATCCAGAGTTTGGAATATAGTTGGGTACATATGCTGAAACTGTTGAGTCCCTTCCAGTCCCTTTCCACATCAGTTGTACTTAATTGTATTTTTCTTTTCTCAGCTTTTCTTTCTTGTTATAAAATGAACTGGGATCCCATACATTTTTAAACACATTCAAAATGGATAGATCATCTGGATAAACTAAAATAAACTTTCCTTATCTAAATGGATAATTATCGGAAAGCTGGATGAAGATTTGGCTGCTAATGGATGGTTCCCTGGCAACTTTCTGCTTTCCTTTTCCCCATAATCCCATAAATGTAATTACATAAAAAGTATGGAAGTATGAATCTTATTACTGGACTTATATCTTTCCCTTTTAATTTACATTTTTTTTTGTTTTAATTTATCCTATTAAGTTACCCTTTCTTTTACTTTAGACTAATCTTTAAATGACTAAAGTGAGTGTGGTTTTCTAACTTTGTTACATTTTTTTGTTACCTCACTATTTGAAGCTTGGCTTTTCTACCAGAAAAGCAAAACAAAACCCAAGCCCAAATACCAAAACAGATTTGTTTCCTTCAATCAGTGAAAAGTTTCATGAAATAAAGGATTGGATAATGCTGTCCTATAATAAAGACTGTGGAGGAAGACTTTGCTGAAAAGGGGAAAGGGAAGGGCATATCCTTCATATTTTTCTAGCAGGAAAAGGTGGATTTTCTGGCATTGATCAGGAACCTTTTGAATATAGGAATCAATGAGAAAAAAAATACTTGTGCTCAATTAGCTGTTCTGTACACCTGCATAACATTTCTCTATACACATACCAATAATAAATTCATACTTGTTTACTTCCAACAGCTTCCCATCAGAGCTCTCTTCAAAATCTCTTGAAGACAATTCCAAGAAAAAGTGAGCATAATTTAAGGTTACACACAACCTGAGGGAGCTCTTGTAGATCCTTCCAGCTTGACTTCAGGTCCACTAGCCCCTGGATGTAGGACTACACTACTTTCGCCAAGGCCGGAGGTGGATCATAGAATCGTTTTGGTTGGAATAGACCTTAAAGTAAGGTCATCAAATCCAGGAATTATAGATGAGCGCAATGGGATACAGATGAGATGTTGGTAACAAAGAGGAGATGTCAGAATATGCATGGGAATTAAATTCATGGAAAGGAGAGGATCCACCTGATAAATGAGGTACTCGTTCAAGTGAGCCAAACCAGTGAAATTTGGCCCTAAATACATCAACACCTCCTCACTCCAACATTAAGTGTAGTAGGCTTTTACATTCTCCATTTTAACAGATTATATTAAATCCTTTCTGACAGTCAGCTCAAAGCAATACACCAAGGAACTCATCTGGAATTTAAAAATAAGTTTTCTGTAACTCAAATGTGATATAAATAAGAACTCTAAGAACTCTGACATTCCCTGTTTTTAATTTCAAAGCTTTTTAAGCTTCTTTTGGAACTCTCCAGAAATGAATAAAGTTTTACACTTAAGAAGATGAAGCAATCTGAATGTTGGTCTAACACCTCTCTATCAATGAAATGTATCAAGAAAAGAACAGAAAATAAATATAGCCACCACCAAGAAATTACTTATTAACATCAATTACTCATAATAATCATGAAAGTGAAACACTTGAACAGTTTCTAGGAAAGAATTAATTTAATCAGCCATTAGAATGTCTGCATTTCAGAGAAATGATGGAGCTAACATGTGTTTCTAATTATGATTGCAGATACTGCAAAATAACAAAAATGTATTCTAAGCTCAAATGGAATGATAGCACTTTCCAACTCTTCATTCTAAGCTGTAGGTTTTGTAATTATAACAAGACATTGTGACTACACTTAATGTTATTTTAACACATAGAATACCCAACATTTTATATTAATTTTATTTCAGACACCTGAAAGGTCTCGTCAAACAACTCTTTTGCCTCATAATGGGATACAACAGAAAAATATCAAAGGATTAATATATTTTACGGTTTGTATATACTAGGGATTTCAGTGCAGTATTAGCCACTTGGCAAATGGGTCTGCTGGCCAGTCTGCTATATGAGGTTTGGAATTTTTTCTCTGTGTTGTTTGTTTGAAGAGCTTTTCTTACCTCTTTTGGATAATATTTAAATGTTTAAACATTCAGGGAAGAAAAGGGACAAGTGTTCCTCTTGGAACAAAGCTATGTGCCTTCTGTCAGAATCCTCATTGAGCCCACACTGTTTGGGCACTTACTACACAGGTCAGGTGTCTCTTAGTCTGGGGAAAAGGCAACATGATCTCCCATTGACTTTTCAGGAGTTATTTCTATGTTGCAGGGGGGCAACAGGGACAAGCATGCTGAATCCATGCTAGGACTCTTGCATTTTTATCCATGTTACTGGCTATCAGCCTCCACAAAATCTATTTCATCCTTAAGAAGATAAGGGTTAAGGATATCTGCTGGTGTTTTGATTTCCTGTGCCTGATACCTTCAAATTATCTAGCCAAAAGCTTGGACCCATGATAATGCACTAAGGGAACTGAAGGTTTGTCCTCAAGTTCAGCCCATTGCTCAGAGCAAGTTCATAACTGAGTTTGCACTTGAATCTGAAGAGTGCAGAATTGTCTACACAGGCATGGATCTGCTCTAGGTCCTTAGCATCACTGTTGCCATCAGCTAGAACCGATAGTGATCTAATAGCAATAAAATGATGAAAAATGCAGCATACTAATGTGGTTTCTAATACTTTATATTTTTCTCAATTTCTGAGAATTTCTATGACTTGTGAAGTTCATGTCCTGGATACTTCAAGGTGGGGCATCCAAAACTGAAGGAAAACAGAAAGTGTATAGAAGTAGTATTTGTAACCTCTGTGGCAATAGGTTTTACCTAAAAAACCAAACCAAACCAAAAAACATAAGAAAACTGCTCTAAAAACTACCAGTCCCGCTGCCAGAGAATTTAGTGGTTGTAAGGTCTTCTGTGACATTTTCATCTGATTCTCTGAACAATACATAGCACAGTTTTTAACATCTTCATCACTTTTGCTACCAGACTTGAAGCAGGCACATAATTTTCCAGAATGCTTTGTTTACCTGATTTTTATTACAACATATAGTAAGGTAAAAAAAATAAACCCCATGTAATACAGGGGAGGAGTAAAGCCAGAAAAATTAAGACTGGAAGGAACCTCTGGATGCTATTTAGTTCAGCCTCATGCTCAAAGCAGAGATAGCTTTGACATTAGACCAGGTTACCTCAGGGCACTGTCCTGTCAAATTTTGAAAATTCAGTGACTGAATACGGATGCAGTGGCTGAATAAATATTGCACCAGTTATAAGATGTACTATCAGCTTTTTACCCAAAAGAAGATACTGACTTGTCCTGAAGTATACTGAGTCTAAACACTGATGACCTAACTTTGTCTCACTTGCATATTTATTCCAAACTGTGTAGTTAAAACTAAAATGTATTGCCTTTAGGCTTTAAGAAGCACAAGGAAGGCAAAAAGAGAAGCCAGAATAGAGGATAATAATTAAGCCAGTGTATTTGAGATTTTGATTCTTTTTAATAATAAAATTTATCTCATTAAATTATTTCAGACTGCTTTCCAGCACTTATAAGAAACAAGAAACATCCTCAGTGAAGCTCTTACTTGCCTTTGAGAATAGAGGGAGCCAGAGATGACTAACAAGCTCAGACTAGTCACCAGATGTTTAGATGACATAAATTATGTTTTTACTGTAAAGTACTGCATCATAATTTATATACGCCCAGCAAATATCATTACACTTTTTATGCCATCATCTACATCACTCATTTTTCAATACGCCTCAAAATATTCATACAGAGTTATAGAATACTAATACTTCTAAAATTATCTAGAATTTCTCTACTCAACAAGCTTCAGCACATACTTCTAAGCATTTTGAGACAAGAAGATAAAAATCACTAATTTAAGACTGTAAATATTTAGTTGCACCATAAATTGTAGCTATCAGTATTTCAATGCAGTTCTGCATTCACTTTTGTAGATTGGAAAACATTTAAAGCACAGATAGGAATAACTAAACTGTAGATATTTAGGGAAACATATGTCTTAAGTCATTATTCCAGAGAAAGGCTATAATGATAGAAAGTAAAAAAGAATGCAGCACGATTTTTAAATTATTGCTGTCACTAGAGTTTAAAAATAAGGTGGAATGCCACTTATCTGTAACTCCATACATACTGAGAGGCAGTATATTTTTTAGGGTAAGTATGGGAAGTCCTCAGGAAAAGCCTACTAATTAGACAATACCTGAAACCATGAGGCTGTTGGTTGCACAAATGCAGTCAGATATTTCTCCCCTGGTGTTTAGGATGAGCAAAATTATAACTAAGTAATAAATACATTTGTATAAAATCACATTTCCCTTAAAAGTACTATTTTTACAGGAAAAAAAATAAAGTCACCTTTCTAAGCCATTTCTATTTGGAAGCTAAAATATTTTCATTTAAATAATCGAACAAAGTGATTTATTTTGTATTTCACAAAGTGCTTCACAAATTATTTTGTCCTCTTTCCTATTTCAAGAAAACCATAGTTGTAATGAATAAGAAGAGAGCATGCACTTTTTAAATCTATCAGATGATTATTTCACAAAGTGAGTGCATAAGGTTCATGGCTACTTGAACTTTGTTGTCTAAAGGAAAGTGACCTGGCTGTATTGATTCCACACACAACAAACCAGTAACTCAGAAGACAAAAGTCAAATACTAAAAAAATCCACCTGAGAATTTATTAATATCTGCTCACTTTATTTTGATATGGAGTGATAGACCTTGAAAGGCTCACAGTCTAATTCAAAGTATTTCACAAAAAAAGCCTTATGCAGATGATGCTACATAAACAAGACAAAACTGAGATTGGGGGTAAAGGCATACATGAAAAACATCAGTATACCTACTTATCGTAGATAAAGCACCATACTGCCTTACACAGAATTTCTACAATTTTTCTTTTTTAATTACCGATGGATCAGCCAGGCATCCTTTAATGAAAAATAAATGGCTGAAAGCCTTGTAAAACTAACAAATAACAACTAGGAAAAATAATGTCACAAATTCTTTCCCAAGGCATAGTTCATAACTGTAGTTTTGTCCCCCAGTTCATGGGAAAAAGCAATCCCTACATGGAAAGTACCAAAATCAGCCACCATCAAAATGATACAGTGGGTGAGAAAACACTTCATCTGGTGGCCAATTGTGTCCACATGGCTCAGTAAAAGGGGGTGAAGAGACCTTCAGGGAAGGAGACTGCTTTCCTGTTATTACTTGTCTGGCCATGAATCTTGAAAGGATGATACTGAGTATCCAGTACAGTCTTACACTGTCTGGTTTTATTGGAGCAGGTTTTGCAGGAACTAAAAAGGACGTCTCCCAAAAAGACAAAGCAGGGAGAGGCTTCTGTATTTGGTATGTCACCATTCTTAGAGTGCATACTGGTTTACTTTCTCCATATACTTGGCCAACTACAACATCAGTTGTGGTTGTAGATAAAGAAAAGATTAGATTATGGACAGGCAGATCTTTGGGAGAAACAGAATGAATTGGAACTCGGTTTCATGGATCTCTTTCTTTACAAATATGGTCCTCAACCTTAACAGAACGAGTGACATTGTTTGTCCAGACTGATTTTGTAGTATGCATTACATTTACAATTGCTTATATAAATATGCAATCTGCTGCTCTAAGTCAGTGTTGCCTTTCTGCCTGTTGCCAGAATTTATTAATAAAGCAAAGTCCATTTTAAATAGATGGAGAGAGACTCCACGTGGCTACTAGTTCTACATAATCTATAGCTCAATAAGAATATTAACAATTAAAATTAAAGACTGATTACATGAAGAATGACTACTGAATTAAAACATAAAACAATTTAATTAATCTAAAAGAATCCTAAATCAGAATTTGTTTCTAGTGTGAACTTTTGGTATATATTCCACATTGTGGGAAAAACTGAATGAATCTAATTACTCTTCATCCTCTTTCTCAGCCAAAACATATCAAGAATCACTGAAGTCTAGGAAAAAAACCCATCAAAAATATTACTGCAGTCCCTGAATTTTATCATATTGCTTTTCTGCCACCAAAATAGTTTATATGAATAAGCCGAAATGTGCTTCAGGCTTGTTCATACCAATCCTTCAAATTCCTTACACAAAAGTGGATTTTTTCAGCAACTCTTCTGCAGAAAACTTTAACTCCCAGCACAAAGCCAGAAATCAAACAGACAGAAGGCTGTCTTGTTTCAAATTGGCACAGTCAATAGTTAACATCTGCCTACAGTATTAACTTTGTTGTTTTCCATTTGATCTACATTCCATTATCCGCCAGAAAAAAAACAACTTTGCTCTGAAAAATCATGGGAAATTCTTCATGCAGCTTTTGATAAACTTTGAATAAACTGTTCTCAGACAAGACTGTTAAAAGAAAATATATTATTTCTTTAACCTTGCAACCATCGGTAGTTCTCATAGTTCTGGAAACAGAATTTAAATCTTCAGTAGAATTTAAGAATATCATGAGCTCTCAGTTCTTTACCTTTAGGAAGACATGCCTGTAAGATTAACTCCACAGGAGGAAAAATATGATTCCTAAAAAGAAGACTATAAGAAAGCTACAAGGACATTTCCTTTAACAAAACAAAAGACCTTGGTAGAAAATTGTCACTTGTGGTCATCAGCTGTTATTCAGTTAAATCCTTTCACAGTTGAAAAAGATTGGCTTTTCAATTTTATGATTAATCAACTACTTTAAAGTGTTATACAGAACACTCTAGGGATCTAGAAAAGACCCATCTGGGAATAAACTTTGTTTATAAACAAACTGTAGTTCTCAAATTTGTTCTGGTCCAGTATTTCTGCTGTTAGTTAAGCTGCATCAGCATCTTCCAGTTTAAGATTGCTCAATGCCTTTTCTAAGGGCAAAGACATGTGAAAAACTCAGTTTTAAAAGTTTGCTTAATTTACCCCAAGGAAGGTAAGAGATATGAAACAGGAAAAAGGCTGCAACATAATACTTCAAGTACCTGAAGGAAGAAGAGAGACCTGACAAATTGTTGGGAATGAACATTCCCTGATAGAACAAGAAGAAAAAACAGTCCTCAATTACAAGAAACCTAAGTAGGAGAAGCATGCAGGTAAGTGATGGAAAAAGGGGTCTTTCAAGCTCCAAACAGACTGCTGATAGCCTAGCAGCAGAACAACACACTAATAACAAAATCAGGAGGATGGCAGAGCATCTTGAGATTACAGAAATAACAAATATCCCCAAATAAAGGACCAAGGAATAAATGTTTCAGGCCAAAGATGTTTGAAAAGCTCTGATACCTCATGTTACTATTTTCTTTGCTTTGACATTCAGCATTACAAGAAGTTTCTGCCCTTCCTGAAGTTACTAAATTCTAATTATATTTTAGACTTTCAACACAGCACAACAGTCATAAACTATAACAATATTTGATATGCATTTAAACATTTCAAGGCAATTCATAAGATGTGGTCTACCAAGGATAATTACTATAAATTTTACAGATAGAGAATAGCTTGTCCAGTCCAAACCCCCAGAGCAGATAGCAGAGTTTATTGTAAACTGAACAAACAACAGTGTGGGGAGAATATGGCTTCCCAAATAACAAGGATTTAGGAATTCTATTATATTTCTAAAGCCCCTCAAAGAAGGCTGGTATAGCTTTCCTCAGTTTTACAGTAACTGTCATATAGGAGAACAAGGCTCTGTAAATACCTGAATTTAGACTGATGGAAAAAAAACAAACAGGATCCCATTAATAAAAATGAAAAATTTTAAATTTTACTCACAAATTAAAACAATACATTTAATCTGTTACAAATATTTTGGTTCTGATGTATTTTTAACAAAACCAAAGTGACATCAGTATCTTACACCCAAGCTGTAGCGTTTCACCTCCCTCCTGGGGAGCTATCATGATCTGAATGGGAGAGGCACAGTTTTGCCACATAACTAAAAGCACCGTGGCAGGTTCTGCGATGTTAATTTAGAATATGGGAAATGTAGATTCAAAACCCATTTCCCAAGGAAGTGCTCAGCCCATTGTGCTATGCAGGGATCTGAAGGAATTGTTGTAGCAGGTTAGACAAGTAGGTTTTTTTACCATGCCTCCTCCCTATCAATATAAGCCTGTGGTCTCTATAAAAGTGAGTAATATTCCAGAGATCATGAACTTAGAGATTAGATATGTGACTTATCATAGAATCATAATGTCTGTTTAATGTTTAATCTGTATTATGACTAATATCAAATAGAGTTTAGGGAAACAAATTGTTCAGATTGGACTAATTAAACAAGAACTGGTGTAAAAACCCTTTCCTCATGCAAGTTATTTGGCTCTTGACTGAGCTATGAATGCACAAAGGTGTGTCCTTTCAGCCTTGCTTTAAGGCACAAGGAAAATGGCATAGGTCATTAAAACTGCACAGGCATGGGTAAGAATGGCAAAGATGGCTGCAGAATAAAACTGAGGAAGTACATGGCAATTGTCACCTACAGCTTAAGTATTCCATTGGGTGTGATTAGTCACCACAATTAACTCTTGAAGCTGATACAAGGCACAATAAAAAGAAAAGCAGGAACTGAAAATCAGAAATACAGAAAAGAATATCCCAAACTGTTGTGTCCATGGGAGCTCCTCCCCTACCTCTCTGCCTTGCTTTAGATTTAGAATTTGGGACATTATTCTGAACACCAGGATTTGCTTTGTCTTTTCTGGGCAGTTGATCCCAACACATCAAAGCAGGAGTGTGGGGTGGGTCTTAAGTTCCCTTCACTTTGGTTCAATAAAAAGTACTCAGATTCAGATAACAGTGAATTTTAACTGTGATGTGCCAGACAAATCATGAATAGCCCAGAAAGTAATCTAAGCAGTGCTAGGCAAAATAGGAAGAACAAAGTGCATCCTCCCTAGTTTGTGACTTTATCTTGAGAAATGAGACAAAAACTATACAGGAGTTTCTACATGTTTTGGCATTTAAATCATTTTCATGGATATATCTATTCAGTTTTAGGAAGAAAGGGACTGAGTGTCAGTGAAGGTTTTGCTGTGATAAAGCTCAGACTGGGAACGGGGCTGCTTTTCACCTTTTCCACCTGCTGTGGTAAAACTAGTCTGGGTTTGAAAAGCAGTTTTAGAACACTCACATGTTAAGATGTTAGCAGACTGTTGTAACACAGAGCTAAGTGATTTCCCTCCCCCTCTCCCCTGCCCCCCCCCCCAAAAAAAAAAAAAAAGAAAATCTACATACAACAAAGAATGAAATTAAACTGCACAAGAGATCAGCACACATGGATTTTATAATTTTGCTTACATACACGAGTTCTGAGTCAGGAATACTCACTGAAATGTACTACTCTTGGAAGCACTACCTCCTTTGCTCTATTAATCACTCGTGATGTAAGCACTCCCACCCATTTCTTAGAACAGTGTAGGCAGTCTGATAACTCACAGGCTTCAAGCTGCCCTTGTAACATTGTTCCACTTCTGCATACTTCCTCATACTGCTGGTTTCTCTGTGAAGATGAAGCTGCTCATTTACTTAGTCTTGCTGAAGACAGCTCTCCTGGCTTTAACAAATGTTTTTGCAGTTGTTTTAGAAAAAGAAGAGGATGCTAAAGAAGAAAAAGTTACTGAGACTTGTCCTATAAAGCTCAAAACTAATCGGAAATGTGATGAAGGAGAGGATTGTCCATATCAGATAAATCTGCCTCAGATGACCATCCAGTTACCCAAAGAATTCAAACTGCTTGAGAAGACTCTCAAAGACGTACAGACCCTTAAAGAAGCAGTAAACAAGCTGAAGAAATGCTGCCAAGATTGCAAGCTGCAGGCAGATGACAACCAAGAAAGAGACCGTAGTAATGAATTCCTGCTACCTAATGCAGAAACTCCAGAAGATAACAGCAAAATCCAAGATAACAGAGTAGAAGAGCTGCAAAGCAAAGTTAACAAAATGGCAACCAGCCTAAAAAATGCGAAGAGCCAGATTCAGACGCTGCAGGGTCGTTTAGAGAAGATGAGCCTCATAAATATGAACAATGTAGAACATTATGTTGACAGCAAGGTTGCTAATTTGACGTTTGTTGTGAACAACCTTGATAACAAATGTTCTTCTAAATGTCCAGCGATGCAACCAAAACCTGGTATGTAACCTGTTATTTCTTACTGTATAAGCTTTCTGTGCACTTTACAAACAGTAAGTAAACAGTTTAAAGTATATTTTAACCAAATAGCTGTGCTAATAACTTCACGAGTTAAATATTTGCTCTTTTAGTGGTTATTTTTACTCCTGTAAAACATTTCAGCTGCCACTAGAGGGTTACTGAGAGCTGCAGGTGTTCAGTTCCTCCCAGAACTGCACTTTATTAAGGGATTTAAAACATGAATTTTCAAAGGGCTAGCTTTTTGCAATTCAATCAGTAAACTTGAAAATTAACTTTATTTTACACTGTATTACCCTTCATTAAGGATATTAAACATCAATGAACTACACGTATTTTCTTCTTGGGTGAGAAAGGGTAAATTTTCTATGGGTGTGCCTTGGAAAACTGCATGGTTTTTGTTTTTTTGTTTTTTTTATGTGAAACTGCAACTATTCTGAAAAAAGCTGCAAGACATTACTAAACATAAGTGAATCCAGTAAAATGTTTACTTTTCAACAAATGGATGATAAAACATTTTTTCTGTCATCACATCAAATATTTGAAAGGCTCAGCTCAGAAAGCTTATTAACAGTACTTCTCAAGTGGGTAACCACCATTTTAATACTAACCCCTTAGCAGGAATCCAATATGTAAGCAATATAAGACAGAAGACAGGTGTTATCACTAACACTTTTTTTCTTTTACTTTTTAATTGGCCTTAATAAAATCAAGAAATAGAACTAGTAAATTCTTTCTAATGTTGACTGAAAAGATTGAGGGTTTGTGTAAAGTCACGAAGTTTTTATTTCAGATATAAGAATCTTTGAAAACAAGAAATATTCACTGGATTGTCAGTGTATTCTACTCCTTAGATACCACACCTACCCAAGTATAGGATACTCTGGCCCAAAGATAGGGCTCTCTAGAGATAAAGCAGAGAAAGATGAGGCTGCATTGTAGTTTTCAAGCCTCTGCTGCTTAACATTCAAGTTTAAAACAAAGTAGTTTTTCTGTCTACCCATACTGAAAATTGACTAATCTGCAGACAGTACAGTGTATTCACAGCTGAAAGTCTTTAAAGTGTGAAAAGAGCAAATGAATAATAATAAAGGTAACGCTTTTACTATATCAGCAATCAGTTTAAATCAGATCTAAGTTAGTGTAAATCAGTTAATTTAATTCAGATGTAAAACTTACCAAAAAGAATTAGTGATATTTGATATGCTGATAATTGGCAATGAATCAAATTCAAGTACAGTACTTCATAACATACTAAATTAACTTCAGGTATTTCTTACACTTACTGAATTTTTTGGTACTTTTCATAGCATATGATCACTCCTTCCTTCAAGAAGTATCTTAATTGTTTAAATTTTCTACGAAAAGTATGCAATTCAAGCCTGCAAATCAACATGCCCATAAATTCAATATTCTGCAATAGGAATGAACATCATAGTTTTGACTCAACTCACAATTTCTGAGATCTTTCTGTATCACTTGAGAACAACAATGCTGTTGAACACAACGTCATTACTGAATGACAATGTGGATCAAAAATGGATATTCACTCTGCAGGAAAAATCTGGGGGTATTTTTTCTTCTGAATAAAATAAATCACCCAGTGGTGGGAAAAAGCTGTGTGTTAATGGTAGATGCTAAAATTTTTCCTTATTGTAAAGCCAGCAATACCACACACACAGGAAAGCACTGTCACTTTTCTAGCATCATCTTTCTAGGAATCCCAGGATTAGTACAATAGATGAGACAATGTCATTACTTTTTTTTCCTGTTTCCTAAAGTACAGTCAACATTACACATAAAATGTTCCTAATGATATTATGTCCTCTATCAAATGATGTCAACTGAACAACAGCCAGATTAAAGTCATTCCCATATGGACAAAGTTTTTTCTCTGACATACAGCCAGTTCAAGATTTAAATTATAGTCAGGATGTGATGGTATACTTTTAAATGCATAAAAGTATTTATGCAAGTGTGTAACCACAAAACATGGGAAATACAGAGTAAAGAAATCAGGCTGAATTTACAGGAGGTAATGAAAAGATAAAGGGAAGAGAGAAGGGAAAGCGGTCAATCAAAATGTCCCCATATTAAGCAGTTTTGATAAAAAAACCACCTTTTTTGACAGCTATCTGATGCAGAGATTGTAGGTGGCATCTGTTATAGAGTAAACCTGATGGAAAAAAAATCTGTTTCTGCCTAGAACTGTAATTGCTGCAACACTGTTTCCTGTGTAGAAGTCTCTTGAAGAAGTCTCTTGTGGTTCTGTAGACCACATCGGTCCGGATAAAACTTTATCTTTTAAATTGAAATTATGTTTATTCTAACACTATCTGTTCTTCCACCAGTTATACAAATAATGCAGAGAGACTGTGCTGATCACTACACAGCGGGCAGAACGAGTAATGGCATCTATCGGATTAGCCCCGACCCCAGAAATGGCAGCTTTGAAGTTTACTGTGACATGCAAACACACGGCGGTGGCTGGACGGTGCTGCAGCGGCGTCAGGATGGTAGCACGAACTTTAACCGAACCTGGAACGACTACAAAAATGGCTTTGGGAACCTCAGCAGGGAGTTTTGGCTGGGGAATGACAAAATTCACCTCCTGACAAAGAGCCAGGAAATGCAACTGAGAATTGAACTTGAAGATTTTGATGGTATCAGAGAGTACGCGAAATACGAACACTTCTATGTAGCCAACGAATATCTCAAGTACCGTCTAAGTGTTCACGGCTACAGCGGCACAGCAGGAGACGCTCTCCGCTACAGCAGGCATTATAACCACGACCAAAAGTTCTTTACAACCCCAGACAAGGACAACGATATGTATCCTTCGGGAAACTGTGGAGCATACTACAGCTCTGGCTGGTGGTTTGATGCGTGCTTGTCTGCCAACCTCAATGGCAAGTACTACCACAAGAAATACAAAGGTGTTCGCAATGGCATTTTCTGGGGTACATGGCATGGCATTTCTGATGATATTCCCAGTGGATATAGGCAAGGCTTTAAATCAGTAAAAGTCATGATCAGACCCAAAAGTTTTGTGCAGTAATTCTAGGCCTTCCTCTTAACTAGTTTGCATTGGATTGCACTCAAAATCATTATTACTCAGTATTATATTCAGAATTTAAGTATTCAGTTATGTTTGGCATAAAATAGCTCTAGACAAAACAACATACTTCCACATAAATTTTTAGAGATGGTTTGACCCGTATAAGGTATTAAAACCAGCTTGAATGTTTCTGAATAGTTATTGCTAAAACTTTGCACAGGTTGAGTCTTGGTATCATTATGTAAATATTCTAAAGATTGCTTTTGGTGCTTTTAGTGACTGTGATATGCCAGATTTTATGATGTAAAGCTTTTAAATGGTCTTCCACAAATTGTGTCTGAATGAGCACCTACATTTTAACCTGCAAATAACTCAGAGGTATAATGAATAAAATACACATTTGTAAACACTTAGAATGAAAATTAGTCACTCTGAAACAGCCTGACTTTTTCTATCATCTATCTTTCACAACTGCAAAGGTATACCAGGGCAATATCAATATGAATTAGGAAAAGTACTACAAATTCTTATTTTTAAAGGACTAAGAAACAGAGGGCCAGATGGTTTGCCCAAAGACACAAAAATAGTCCTGAAAAAAGCTTAGAAAATGAAGACGATTCCTCAAATCTTATCCCCTTTATCAAAGATTAGTCAAAGAAGTTGGTGAAGTAATTGAATATAAGCAAGTGGAAATGGTGTAGAGAGCATGTCATGAAAGACATTTCTCGCTTATTTTGGTTCCTCCATTCAAGCTCAAGGTCCTATTTGTCATTTGTGCTTATTGTACATTTATACAGGCAAGTAGAGGAGTAGGAAGAAGAGACTTTAAGAAGAATCCATGACTTTGCATTAATGCCTCTAAATTCATAGAAGAAGGTCCCAGTGCCATTTTGCTTTCTCCTGAATCTTTTAGATAAGCCAAATCTTACAAGATGACTGTTGTAGAGACTGAAGCTCTCACTTAAGTACTTCTCAGTCTAGGTACCATTAGATCTTAAAATTATAAAAAAGATTGTAAATATTTTGTAAGATATGAAAAGATTGTGTTCTCTCCATTTTCCAAGTACCCCTTTTGTAGCCACAGAAACAAGAAAAACCCCTGGCAATTATAAATGGAAAGAGAATATGTGAAAAACTTCTTTCTTCTAAAGTGTAACAAATGAAACAATCAAATTGTCAAGTATTTCAGGAATTGCACATTAGAGATACTACTGTTAAAGCTCATGTTGTAGATAGCAAGCACAAACCTGACTACATAACTACACGTATCTATTGCTTACCCTAGAAAGTATGTCTCTGCAATTACAATGACTAACATTCTGAGCAGAGATGCAATTTTTTCTAGCAAGAAGCTATTTTGCTATATTGCTTATGCCAATCGCCTTTCTCCCACTAAGACTGTATTTCTTTACTAGTTAAAGTGAGGTTTTTGCTGGCATAGCATTTTTGGTTTAAAGAGACATACCACAAAAAACCAACCCAGTATATATCTGACCTAATACTTCACAAATATGACCTTTGTTGATTTTTTTAGATGACAGTGATAACTATTATGGTTACAAGTTATGCAAATGAACAACAGTGGCAATTGCTAAGTTGTAAAATATTAATATATACTTTAAGTAAATACTTTGAAGGATATTTCAGCGTGAAGTGTAATTTGGTTTATTTAAAGAGAAATGGAATGTGTTAATTGAGAGGTATATAAACTTTGAGAAAATGTTTTGAAGCTGTAAAGTATTTATTTTGGGGATAAAAAATGGTTGTCTAAACAAAAGAAAAGCAACTTATGAAGTAATGGCTAGAAGAGCAAATATCTAATTTCATAGGATTATATTTAATCATTTTGCATTAAATGCACAATTTGCTCCTATTCATTATATGGTAACTAGCTAATTATGACTTAGAGTATCTACAAGCTTCCACTTGAAAATGTCTTTTTCCTGCTAAGCTGTTACGTGAGAAACTGTCATCCTGTTTAAAGGAAACTTCATAAAACAGAGAAGTTTTAATAGAATAAGCAAATGTGGCTAATATTATCCCTAAAAGCCTTGCCTGATTTCTTATTAAAAAAAAAAAAAAAAGAAAAGTGTAATGTTTTTACAGAAATTTGATTATTACCTGCCTGGAACTGTTGTTGAATCCCCATCAATGTGTGCTAGTTTTACAAAGTGTAACTCCATCTACTTGTTGCAAGCATTATTTTTGTTTTTCCTTGGTGTAATAAAATTGTCACACTGTTAAAGCTGTACTACTGTCATAAATGTTTAAGACAACTATAGAAAAAATTCTCATATATTATTTTACTGATTTTCTGTAAAAATTGAAGCAATAAGAAAACACAGCTAACTTTGGAAGACCAAGAGAGATGACTATGTGAAGTGCCAGAAGAGTAAGTGCTAGTGGCAATAGTTCTTAAGAGATCCTTTTAATGGCACCTCAGCTGCCAGATAATACCAAAGGTTGAAATCTCAGAAATCTTTTTGAAACTATTCATATTTTGGAAGAGATAAAAGTAAATACCTAATCAAGAGTTTACACAGTCTGTATCTTTAACAAGAAAACTCATGCTTTGTGTTGAGCTCTGCAGCTCAACCTCTATATGCTAAACTCAAAGATAAGGATTCTTTCTCATGCAAATCTTTAAGGCTGTATTCATTAAGGAGTATTTGGGCACAGGTGTTTTGAATAGTAAACCAGAAATCACCTTTTTAACACTTAAAGGAACCTAATCAATATAACAGATGATTCTCCATCACTGGACATTTTTATCTATTATATCTTTGGTTAATATTGCTCTTGCTTCCTCACCCTGCAGTTGCACTGACATCATAAGCCAAACCCAGGTAGATTTACCATTTTAGTAAGTGATCACTCTGCTGTAGAATATCTGATCTCAAATACATATTTTGGATCTGAAAAGGGGAAGAGCAAGCGAGCTTTGGAACATAAGCAATGTGCTTGTCTTTTTACGTCTCCCAAGACTCAGTAATTGCTGAGAAAAGGACCAAACGCAAGAAAATGCTTCAGCTAAAGGTTATTCCTTCCAGTCTCGTGCTTTCAAGAGCTGTGGTTCCTATGTGTAGCACAAAATATGCACTTCACTTTACAAGAGCATGAATGCTTTCAAACATGCTTTTCACAAATGAACAGAAATACCACCTGCTTTGTGATAATCTGAACACATCCAACAGCCTCCTGGCATTGCGGTAAAAAGAATCTTTCAATAGAAAGAGCATAATTAGGCTGGCTCTGCTCCCACTCCTTTTGTTTAAAGGCATCTGTAAATTCACCACACTCCTCTACAGTTTTTTTTAATAGGAATTACCACCAATTGGAACAATCAACTTACCTATCACAATGACCCATTGGTTAAGTGTTCACTAGGTAAACTATTGCTTTCTTTCTGATACCTCTTACAAAAAATCCCCCGCTCTAGCTTTCATCATCCCTATAATCCCACATTATCACCCCAGCTGACTCCCCAGGTGACCATATCAGCAAAGCTTAAAAAGGTTTGGAAATGTTGTTTGCATTCAACAGCTGTGCTAAGATTTTTACATCTTGATAGAGCACATACATATTTGGAGAGTACTGAAACAAATTATCCACTGATGTGGTTACCATGCAAAAACACACTGATGATCATAATTTATGATCATCATAAGCACACTACAGTATGTGTAGATGAACAGAAATCAAAGTGATACTTATATAAAATAATAACTATCTTTCTTAGTCCACCAAGCTAGCTTTTCTGGGTATATTTTTTATTGAAATATGTATTGACCTTTTTTTTTTTTTTAAGGAAAGTTGTTTACATCTACCATTTAACTCAAGTTAGGAAAAAATTTAAAAACAGCTTGTTAGCAAAAGAAATTGGAAAAGGTTGTATTTTCTAGAGTGATATTGCTAGATGTCAGAATGTCATTGAAGAAATACATGAAATACTGATTCTTAGTATGTATATTTGAAAGCTATAGTCAACATTTATAGAACTTTCTCTTCTTTCGTGCAGCACAGGCAAGAAAAAAAAAAAAAAAAGAAAAATTAAAAGCACCTTTCCCCCTTAAACTACATTCAAACACTGACCATATGCTTCATTCCATGATTTTAAAGCTCTTCCAGCTAGCAGATCCACATGAATCCGTATCAAATCAGCAGAAGTGAAATTTGCTTCAGAAGGCTCTGTCAATATACTGTTCACTTTTTGGTAAACGTGGAGATTTTGTTGTGTTTCCAGTAGAAAACTGAACGAGGATTTCAGTTAACATCTTTATCAACAGTTCAAACACTTCTGGCAGCCAGGGGTAAGAAGTTCATTAAACTCAGAAAGACTCCAAGTTTCAAAACAGTAATGAAAAATATTTATTACAGGTTCTATCTGCTTCCTGGTGGATGGTGGCAATAGGATGCTTGGGCACCAGAGCAAAAAGAAACATAGCATGACAGTGACAATTTCTATCAAAAAAAACCCCAAAAACCAAAAGCAGGGCAAATGAAAGATTTGGTGCTGGTATCAGACAAGGGGCACAGTCCATTTTTATAGGACACAGAGAACAACACCCCACATCAGACCTATCAGAGAAATCTCCCATAGGAGTTTATTCTTCTGCAGGTTTAGGGTTGGCACATAAATGGATGAGATTCATTAGCAGAAAGGGATTATTGTGCTACCTTCCGAACACCGCACTGCTCACTGTATCTGGTAAATAGTAAAGCACTTTTTGTTCACGAATACAGCTTCCAAGTAGCACCCACTAGAAACACATGCAAAATAAATGTTGCAGAATCCTTTTTTTGGTATTATGTTAAAAGCAGATGTACACATTTGAATGAACTAGCAACTGTCTTCTTAGCTCAAGAACATACCAACATAAGGATGAGATAGAAAAAGCACAGCATAGAAAAACTCAAGAGGCATCATTCTTGAATAAAGCCTAACAAGAACTGCTAATGTAATACTAAGCGCAAAAGACCTCAAACTGGGAGAAGCTACCTTCCCTTCATTTGATTTCTCCCCCCCCCTTTTTTTTTCAGAAAAAGAATATCTTGTACCTGATTTATAAATAAACAGAATTAACTAAACAGAATCAAAAGATTCAAGGCTCCATGACTGATTTCTCCTTCTAACTGAAAGAACCTGAAAAACACTAGTTTTTGGATAGCCTCTTATATCAAAAAGATAAAGCAGAATTTGTGAGCCCTTCATCAACTTCATTACATCTTGAAAATTTTGCAAAGACAAAAGTGGATGGGAAGCTGTTCCTGTAGCATAGCTGATAATGATTCACTGTCAAATTGGAAAGATGTATAGAGTAGGGATTAATTGTGTTTTGGGTAATAAAACAAAAATTAAGCAACAGAAAAGGATTTGAAGACTATAATAAATTTCAAACTAAGCATCAACAGCATCACTATGAAAAAATGTGTTTGTTTATTTATGTTCCCATTCAAATGGGAATGCCTAGATCAGGTGGAGGACAGGAGAAAGGAGAGGAGAGGAGAGGAGAGGATGACTTGAGTGTCCAGAGGGAAAAAATTGCTACTGTGCAATGCAGGGAAGGGCCAAAATTACAGGGACAAAAATTATGAGACTGGGCAGGAGATCATCTGTTAATCAGTCTTTTTTATTTTCATTTTGCCTAATCTTGTAATTGTGAACATTTAATCCAGTTTCATATTACATTCTGTCATTTTTTCCTTTCAAACAGCAGTTTCAGTATGTCCTTTACTGCTTTAGCAGTAATAGTAGTGTTGTAACAAGGGTGATATGAGGATGGAGAGGTAAAACGTATTCTATCATTATCTATTGAAAAAAAAATATCATAAATTTGCATGAAAAGGATGAGTATAAATTCAGACCATTTTGCTGAAGCAAGACACTAGTAAAATACTCATTTTATAAAATTAACAGCTCTTGAAATTTAGACAACATACATGACATAAAACTCAATACACTTTTTGTTGTCTTTTAAGAATCAAATTACAGATGCATGGCCTATAATGCACTAAAGTCAAAATGAAAGCACAATAATTCATTGCATCTTAATGTAGCATTTATCTGAGTAATATATTTATCTCATCACACAGGTGATCTTATGTATAAAGATCAACAAAGGAAAAAATACATGTCAGTGGAAAGAAGAAATGTGAAGAAGTAATGAAAAGCCAAAATGACCCATAAAGCACAAGTAAAAACTGTTTAAAACTATGGTAAGAATAAATGAGTCGTAGTTCCTTTTTACATATCAACAAAATTATTTCACTTATGAACTTATGCAAATTGCTTACTTTGGTTTTCCACTACACATTTTTTTCCTGAGTTGGGAACAACTTCCAATTAATAACATTACACTGTATTTCTCCATTAATAGATTACGGTGTTATCAGAGTTAAAGATGGCCTTAAATTTGATGTACAGAATAACCACTTTGGAAAGATTTTTTGGAGAATAAAAATCAGCCAAATGATCTGATCATTTTCTAGAATAAGTCTAGAAAAATAAGCTTTCACCATGATTAAAAATAAGGAATTATTAAAAATAAGGAAAAAGAAAAGAAAGAAATGTAGAATGCATTTTAGAATGTTATAACAATTACTTCTATTTTATTTGGGGAAGGGTGGGTGGTAAAGGTGTCTTGTACTAAGCATACGCTTCTTGTTGACACACCAAAATTCTACCACAGCTGAAAATCTATAGAAAAAGTATGGGAGTAGCTGAAAAATAACATACTCCCCAAAGTGCAGTTTCCATACTTTCAGTAGACAGAAGGATTTCTGTAAGGTTAGAGGCCAGCTCTCTTTGAGAGTCCTGTACTTTTGCAGCTGCCTTGGATTGAAAAGAAAGGGGTTTTGTGGTACAATACTATTGGAAGCTGTGGGTTCACCATATACTAGCACTGGTCTGGAAGTGCAAATCTCCTTCCTGTCTATTTCACTTGAATGCACTAGAGATTGACCCCAAGATAAAGCAACTGAAAGGAAAAACTTCAAGAAAAATGTGAAGTATGAACAAATCTTGCTGAGGATATAAGACAGGATATATTTTAAAGAGGGCAGAAATTGATTGCTCTCCATTGTCACTGTGGGAAAGACAAGAACAAAGCTGCATTATTCACTCCAAAGGAAATTAAAACTGGGATTTAGGAAAATCTTACTTTTAAAAAATTCTAGCAGTGATGAAGTGCTGGAAAAGGATACCTTAAGGAGTTATCTCCATCAATTCAAATTTTAAAGAACAAAATAGACAAGTATCTGCAGTGAATCTACTTCAGTGTAAATTTTGGATTACATGAGCTCTTAATATGTCTTTTGGCATGATATTTTTAAGGATTCAATTCGATGTGTATGTGATATGTTTAATTCTAGAATATCTCTAGTATTCTAAAAGTTTCCTTAACACAGAAAATTCTGCAAAAGAAAATGAGTTTCAAAAGGTTTCTTTTATCAGCATCAGTTATCAGTTCCTCAGGAGCCACTTATCTCGGATTTTTCCTGCAGCTATTAAGCCTTTCTAAAAATCTTGATGCAATTACCTCCATAGCTAGAATATGACAAAAAGACCTCTCTAATTTCACTCCCCTTAAGGCCATGACCACTGAAAAAAATAATGTGGTTATCTATTAAGCACACCATTCCGTACAAGAATATGCCCCATGTATGCTTCTACTTCACAAAATGTTCTTAGCACCTGGGAAAAAAAATAAAATCAGAGAAGAAACAGGGAACCTACAGATAGCCTATAGTAACAACCTTAAATTACTAACAAGAAAATATACATTTCAGATTAATTAATTTGGACACAATATGCACTGGTATATTTAGAGAAAGCTAGGGTACATGGTACCTCATCTAAACACTGAAACGCAGGACTTGCTGTTACATCAGTGGATCCCTCATCTCGGCTATAAACTGTTGGAGCTAGAGCACAGATTGGTTGCTCCTTCTCAACGTCCAATTCTGTGTCACTGGAACTGGAACTTTCTTCACCAGCCTGACTCATTGTTTGAAGTTCTAGGAAGTAATAAAAATATCAAAATACATTCATTAGATCCAGGGATATATATGACCGTGCAAGATAAATATGTAAAGAACACGACATGCGAGATCCACATTCAAGCCACAAAAATGACAATGTGAGCAGACTAGGTGGGTCTATAGTTAAAACTTCATGAAAGACTTGTAATAGGTTGCAGCATCACTCCATCGTTGTTTGAGTATTTATAAAATCCTCTAATAGTTGGCTATGTTACTGTCATATAAATGCTAGAAAACATGTAAAACAATATTTCTTAAAGTCAGGCACTGAATAATTTTAGGTTGGAAAAGGTCTCCGGGGTCATGTAGTCCCAACTCCTGCTCAAAGCAAGGATAACTTCAAAACTAAACTGACTTGCTTAGAGCTTTGACCAGCTGAGTTTTAAAAAATCTGTCCCACTGGGGAGTCCAGCCATTGTCTTCAGACAGGTCCTCATAAAGGTAATTCCAAGTGAATGGGACTTCTGTAGGTACAACTGCCATGATCTTTTCTCTGTCATTTCCATGAGACTAATCCAAGAATGTGTTTCTCCTTCTCTCCATCCAATGTAAGTCCACCCTTCACGGTGTCCCTTGACCTTGCAGGGAATAATTACAGAGAAAAGAAACCCCTTCACAGAACAGAGAGATCTTGAGGACAAGAACTGGTCTATCTTGTTTGAGTAATATCATGAAAGTTATTCATGTGTATAAATCATTTCATGGTCATACTTGAAAAAAAACCCATTAAAACCAAATCCAACAAATAAACCCCAAATCCATACAAAATGAGAAAATATTATATAAAATCTGAAAATAGGGTGTAGAAAAATACTGGAAAATATAATTATCCTGACATCTCCTGATATCAAAGCTCCTGTGTAGTATTAATATTTTAGTTATGTACCAGATTACATTTTTAGTATCTGTGACCTCTGCTAAAATAATATGACCCTGAAAAATATGCAAGTGAACTAATTCAAGAGTAATAATAAAACTCAAAGGATTCAAGCTGTATTTTGAGCCCTTGTACAGTGAAAGAATCCCTTTTTTCGTCCCCAAAAGAAGCTTTAAAAAAGGAATAAAATCCAAATTTTATAACTGTAGCTTGGTATAAGCTTTACCCTGAAGAAAGCTCTTTTTCAATTTAAGTAACACACTTTTTTAATAAATACAGAGAGAGAAAAATAAATAAAGTTGGAACAAATAGGGTTCTTGGAAAAGATAACTTTCCTGCAATTACACTTGAGAAAAATCCCAGTTTCATAGTTCTTATTTAGGAATAGAAATATC
The DNA here is from genome assembly GCA_025331215.1 of Actenoides lindsayi. NCBI lineage: Eukaryota > Metazoa > Chordata > Aves > Coraciiformes > Alcedinidae > Actenoides > Actenoides lindsayi. Next base: position 7,610 of record WTSP01016669.1, on the reverse strand, counting down.
AAAGATTCTTGCATTAGGAACAGCTAGATCAACGACATTTATTAATTACTTCTGAGCAAGATGAGACCTCATGTCATCAAGTTAACATAACTTCATGTAACTTCACTTTGTGCTTACTATCTCGGTCCAGCACTTGAGAATCACATTCCCACGCACCAATCATCAGAACTGTCTGAGGTGTGTGAAAATGTTGAGATGGAAGAGGGAAATGGGTGATGGAAGACAAGGGGATACAATGCTCTTGGTACCCTGATAAGAAAGCAATGTCCTTCAGGTCGGTACTTACTATGAAAATGCCAGTTTATAGCTGCCAAAAACATCTTCTGGCTTAACAGTGTCTTAAGATACACAAGATGTATATTCAAAGCATTTTAAAATATTGAACTTTTTCATGAAGACAGCATGAAACAAGACACAAAAGTTACAGGAGAAAGATACGAGATGACTACAGAGAGGCAATAAACAGCTTACAAAGGGAAGACAGGGGAAGGACAACTTCTGAGGTACACAGAAATCTTGCCATGACATAGCTTGACAGGGGAGACAAAAAATACTTGTAGAGCAAAGCACAGCAGAAAGTGGAGACAGAACATACATGGAGAAATTCAAGAATTGCTTTGCAAGTTCACTGAAGTTGGCTGTAGATGAAATGAATGGACAAATCAGTATCGCAGTATTTGGAGAAGTTGGACAAGGATTGCCAACTTCTGCAAGTGTCCACCTGACACTAGAAGGTCTTTCTAGATTAATTATTATGCAGAATAACTATTATACAGAGAATATTGTATTCTGTTGTAGGACAAAATCTTTATAAAACCCATATCAGCTGCCAAAGATGCAGAACTCACCTCAAATTAGTCAGTCTTGACATCATTCAGTTTTTCACACAACATAAGGGAAACTTTGAGATAAGTTCAATAATATATTCTGTATTTCTCCAGTGTAACAACCAGACCAATTTTGCATTCAAAAAACCATAAAGTTGACAGTTAAGAAAAAAAAATAATTTATTTTTATCACTGTGGTGGGAAAATGTATATAAAAATGTTGTGTTGTGTGTATCCACCTTTCGAAAAGCCACTTGTCTACCCAGGTAGTGAAACTTAAACTGGCAATTTTATGACTTTTTTTTAGTGCTCTTTGCAATTCCTTCAGGAACATTTTGACTTTTAGATATATTTCAGTGGCTGTATTTGCTTATGGAAAAAAAAAAAAAAAAAAGCAATTTCATGATCCTTCCTGGAGGAGTCAAAATATTGTGAAACAACTGTAAACATCATAGAGGCCAAGAAATAAACTCTGAAATACGTACATAATCATGCATACACATTTATAAATAAAGAGGAATTTTTCAGCTATGAAGAACTGCTGAATATTTTAGCATACGCATTTCATGTGTATGGCTGCTGCTGCTGCTTTATTTGTTCCTCTGAACATATTGGAATAATTTAGACAGAGGAAAGGCACAGTGGCAGAAACTCTAAATACAACAATGCCAAAACCCAGCTTCCTGGGTGTAGACACTTTTGTTGATACTTGTATCTGAAACATACAGTTGATGCCAGTCAAAAAATATACTTCCTCCCAGTAAAAAAAAGAGTCCTTGCCAAGACTCCAATTTTCTGGGCAGGGGGTGAACAAAAACAATCTTTTGACTCTGAAAAGTTTATATTATGTTAAGACACAATTATTAACAGCTGAGACAGAGGAAAACAGTCAGACCGCCTTAGGTAGTATGGTCAGTGCTAGTCTCCGCTGCTTATTACAGAGGGAAGGGGACAGACTGTAACAAAAGATATGTAAGATTATGGGGCATATAAATACATTTAGCATTCTTCAGTGACCTACTATATAATTAAATTTTAAATTACGTACAAAATTGAATATATAAAGTTCAAAAAGCAAAGTGGAAAATTTGCATTTTTTCAGTATCTGAGAAATAGTCTAATTCAAATAGAAATGAACATTGGGGTGATTTCTAAATTTCCAGAATAGTTCAACAAATATGGATGTTTTCAAACTGTAGAACTGCAAATAATATCACAGCCTTAACCTACACAGAGAATTGCAGAGAAAAGGAATTACAAGTCCGTTTTGGAAGCCAGGTCAAACCAGGCTGAGAACTGTCTTGTGAAAGAGCTTCAGGACAGCAATAATAATAGAAGTCTGAACTCAGATTCCCAAGACTAACATCAGCATCTTTACTTCAGTATCTTTCTAGTAAACAGCAATGTTCATCCACAAGTCAGCACAGAATTCAGATAAATGACAGAGCTGCATCAGTTTGTTCCAGAGTGACAGATGCAAAAAGCGGTGACATTTCACTGTGACTATTAACATATGCAGCTCTGTGTATGCAGATGCATCAACCAGACTAATTAAGATGACATAAAATTTGTAAGAATCTCTGTTGAGGGAACTACGTTTCAAGTGACCCACTTGATTAACATACACTGATGAACCCCTTGCATTTATAAAATTAGGATCACAGAATCATTTAGGTTGGAAAAGACTGTTAAGAGCATAGAGTCCAACCATTAACCCAGCACTGCCAAGTCCACCACTAAAACATGTCCCTAAGTGCCACATCTATTTTAAATACCTCCAGTGACTTATTTATTGCACCACTTCCCCAGGCAGCCTGTTGCAGTGCTTCACAACCCTTATAGTGAAGAAATTTTTCCTAATGTCCAATATAAACCTCAGGATATTTATCTACATCTTCATTCTACCTCCTTTTGCACATGATCTTGAAAAACAAAAATTACTCTGAAAACAAGACAACTGAGTTAGTGTTTCACTCTGAAGTAGTTAGAAAAAATACTTCATATAATTGGAATATCAAAACAGCAACACCTAGTCAGGCCAAAAGCTGATCTAGTTCTGCATATTTCCAGCCAACACCAGATGCCTGGTGAGGGACAGAAGAATCCACCAGTCACGGTGCGGTGATGCTTCCCTGAACTTCTCCCCTGTCCCCTTGAACTTATGCAAAACTTTCAGAATCTGCAAAATCTAGGGGAACTGAGATTTTCATCTTACCTCTGCATGTGAGTAACCTGTGCTTTTTATTTGTTTTGAATCTGGCTTCTTGATGCCACCTCATTCTTTTACTGGATGAATCACTGAGTAATCACAACCTTTTTATGCCACTAGCTTTTTTCTGATGTTGTATTGTCATTTGATAGTCCTTTTTCCAGGCTGAAGAAGCTAATCTACCTGCTGTCACTGGCATGAAAGCTTGTCTCTGCCTTCCACTGTCCTTGTCATCCTTCTCCAAAACTTTTCAAGTTCTACCATATCTTCTTCCAAGAATAAGGGAAAAGATGAGAGCTACAGATAATAATAACATGGGAGTACCATGGATTTATTCAATCACACAGTGATCTTCTTTTCATCCCCTAAAATTTCATTTCCTGATGCTTCCTTACTGAAGTCTACAGTCTTGTAAACAGTAGACCTTCTGTTTTAACTGGGCAGAGCCTGTGCTTCAGCATGAAGGCTTGTGTCTTTGAACGACAAAGCTATGCCAACGTTAAATGATCATTAAAATTAAATCCTGTAAAATAGGACATTATAATATGCATGTAATTCAGAATGGACTGTTTGATTAGACTGTACAACCTCATAGACAACTACTTGGGGAAAAAGAGAGCACACCACATACCTAAACTGCTTAACAACTTCTGGTTTAAGTTCTACTGTTTCTCCTTGTTTTCAAGCCTCTGCTATTTGGGATGGGATCACCCTGAGGCACACACAGACTTTATCTGCTGGAGTTCTAATTAGATATGGCTAAAATAGGGTGAATTTGAATAGTAAGGTTTGCCACTTCCGTTTTCATGCAGCTTTCATGAGGAACCTAGGTTTCCTCAGAAAATTTCTGGTAGCATGACAAACAACTGTGTGCTTTGGAGACTACCTCTCTGTCATCTCTGAGAAGAAATGGTTACCAGAACTACACACACACTAAAATACCAAGGTGAAAACAAACAAAACATGCTTTGCCTATCCACTGAAACATAAACAGGCCTTAAGAACTAAGAAGGCTCAAGGAAGCAGTAAAGAAATACATCACTGAAAAAATACAAATCACCAAATACAAAGAAAGGAACTAAAATACTGTAATAGAAGTAGTTAATAAGAGAAAAACATGAGAATTTTTAATAAACTTGGACAAATATCCTGACTAGAGCATTCTTAAGCCTTATGATATGGAGGAACATTGATACATGTACAGTGAACCTTGCCCAAATGTTGGATTTTAACTTGAAAAGAAGTGTTCTTGCATCTGCAGGTAGGAGCCTCAGCATGAGTGTAACACCAGCAAGAATGCTCCTGCAGAGCAGCCCCATTTTCCTGAGCAGTAAAGTCACATTGTCTTTTCATTACAGTTATAGCAAATGGCTGAACTTAATCCTGACCAGGCAGACTAAATTTATACTCTGTGGGTACCTGAAGCAGTCTGATCTTGTTCTGTGATTAATTCCAAATATAAAAGTAAGAAAAATGTATCTCTTCTACTGTCTCTCCTGTATGTCTTTTGTATTTAATTCCTCTTCCCTTGAAATCTCTCTCACGCTTACCCTAGCCTAAAAGCAGTTCTAATAATGCTTTGGCTTTAAAATCTATTTTATAACACTTTATAAGGTCTAGTTTTTGTCAGCTTTTGCATGAAACACAGAATATTCCTCGGCTTATAACAACACTGTAAATATCTGGCAAAATGACTAATAAGCCTTGTAATTCATTAAGGAATCACATAGGCATCTTGAAATTGGAGTTCTAATTAATTCTTCATTTATAAATTTGATATAGTTTTCCTGCAAGTGACAAGTTAGAAAATCAAAGATGAAAATAAATCTCATTTTACTGTTGGACTCTGCCACATGCTATACCAGCTGCTACAGGAGCAGCTGGAATTCAATCACAAGCACGAAAATTAAATTGAATCATTACTATAACCAAAGTATAGATGGTATAAATAAAACCTTAAAAACATGTGGTTTCATATGTATGAAGAACTTAGTCCAAGCAACTAATTTTTATCTATTTTTGTTCAGTATTTTTTAACCATATAAGTATGCTTAGACTGTATCTAATGAAAAAAAGAAAAACAAACCAACAAACAAGACAAAGCATTGAAATGTATACATAGGCTTAGGCATCTCTGAATGGTTTCTTGAATAAAGTTCTCAATTATGCAAAAATATTAAAGATGATGCAAAGCATAGAATGGAGCCCAGCCTGACAAACCCCTGCCTACACAAGGAGCATGAAAAACCAAGATACTGGAGGAAAAAGGAGGCGGTGAGAAAGCAGTACTAACAAACGTTTAAGAGGAGGTAGAAGACAATGATAAGGAACAGCGGCACTGACTTCAGAGCCCCACCTAACCAAAGAGCGGGGATTCCCTTTGAACAGGCGGTTAATAGAGTTACTTGTTGAATTGGCTGGCATCTAGTGGAATTATAGCGCATTGCAAGTTAGCTAACATTTACATTCGGTATCTGGTCTCAAGACTGAGAATTTTCTGTAGTATATTTTCCCAAAATCAGCTACTCCTGAAGACCTGGAAAAAATAACTTCTATCCCCTGTCACGTTCAATATATTTCTTAATACATTTTTGTCTTTCTAGAATTCTGTTTTTCTCTACTAAACTATCATATGACAGGCTGGCCCATTTTGTGTTTCATCTAATGATTTTTGAGATTGAATACACCAATTAAATAATTGAATAAACCAATTAAATAATTTAACTTCAAGGGCTTTATGGATGAAAATGGATCTTTGTTAAACTTTCCACAGTGAAAATTACAGCCAGATCAAAAAGCTGGGGCCATCTTCTTTCCTCTTGGGCACTCAGACCTCCTTTCAGATTCATAATCAATTCCAGACTGTGATAAAAATGGAAATGAGGCTAATGAGATGAGACGAGCTTGATGACCAAGTGTCATATTGCATAGTTTGCACGGTTATTTTTGGAAAAGAAGAAAAACAACACATGGAGCGCAAAAGGGAGCAAATCCATAAAGTAACAGCCCCAGATTTGGTTATTTCTCGTGTTGCAATGCAGCTAAGACAATGCACCTTTCTATGCACGTTTCACTCTCACTACTGGCAGTAAACTGCAACGATGACAAGAATGCAGCCCCTGACTTTACATCATCTACACTCACATGCCCCACTGCATTTAAAAAAAAAATATTACAATGATAATGTGGGCTACAAAGTTCACAAAAACCTTTTAAACTGAATTCAGTAGTTCCCCACTTGTTCGTAAACCCTACAAGCACAACTGTCTCATGACGTATTTGTACAGAACTCGGGAAAATATTTATTCGTCTGGCTTTACAGCTGCTAGGCTGCACGTTAACTGCTAAGAATGGTCACAACAACACGGTAACCGAGTCACCTTGAGAGGGAGCAATTCTGAAGCTCCGCAATACCACTTTCAAAAAAACTTTTTCCATCAGATCTGCCAAAATTCTTCTTTATCCAGTGCCCGAGGCCATTTCAACACATACAGTCTCACTGTAGGCTTAAGCGTAACGCAGCCCAGGCTGCCACCCTGCCTGCCACCCTGCAGCTGCCGCCGCCCTCCTCCCGTTCCCTACCAATCCCCTGGCAGGCGCTGCGTCCTGCGGCTGCCGAGGCCGCACCGGCAGGGAGCTGAGCGGCAGGACCGAACCCCAGCCGGCCCGGCTCTTCCCTCGGAAGCCAGCGCCCGGCTGCACCGCCAGAGACCAAGGGGGCCGAGGAGAAGGCCCTCGCGCCCTGCGGTGCCCCCTTTCCGCGCGCACGAGGTGGCACCGCGCCGGGCTGCACGGAGCGGGGCGGACTCCCGGCACCCAGGGCATCAGGCGGTCCCGAGGCCCGGCGCCGCCGAACTCGCTTCCCGGCCCTACCTTCGAACCGCGGTTTTGCCTCCCCCGCCTCCTGCCGCTCCTAGTTGCTCCGGGCCGGCGCCCGGCGCTCCGCAGGGCTCTACCTGTGCGGCCGCGGCCGGCAGCGCCAGGCCGAGCGGCGTCCCGCGTTCCCATAGCGACGCCGGCTCACCTTCTTTGGACTACTTCTGCCGCCCTCGGCCACCTCCCTCGTCTCTAATTGGCTCTAGCATCGCGACCCGCTGCCCAATAGAAGCACACCACGGAGATGCTCCGCCTTCCCCTTTCACTGATAGGCCGGGGGCGGCTCTATGGGTGCGCCTGTGGCTCCTTCCGCGAGCTGGCGAACTGCGACTTCCAGGAGCCTCCTCGGCGAAGGGGTAGCGGGCGGGCCCGTTCTTGTCGGGGCTCGCGCCAGCAGCCGCCGCCTGTTTACCGGCCGTCCTAGCGGCTCTCCCCGCGTGCAGCCGCGTCACGTGACCCGGCGGGCGGGGCTAACGGCCGCTCGGCTCTGGTCCCGGCTGGCCGCCTCAGGGGCGTTCCTCTGCGGTTCTCTGCCCCGCGGCACCGCCGGGCGACATGAGGCCGCTGCCCCCACGTTGGGGGCCTCTGGCGGTGCGGGCGGCGGGCGGGTGGTGGAGACCGCCCGTCCCTCGCCGCGGCTGCAGCGGCTCCGCCGAGGCCGGCGACGGTAAGCCCCTTCAGGAATGGGCGCTGGCGGT